>PVJS01025276.1:0-27986 GCA_004027185.1 Glis glis
TGTTCTTATCATGAATGGGTGTTGGATTTTGTCAAATGCTTTTTCAGCATCTATTGAAATGATCATGTGATTTTTGTCTTTAGTTCTGTTTATGTGGTGGATTACATGGATTGTTTTTCGTATGTTGAACCAGCCTTGCATCCCTGGGATGAACCCGACTTGGTCATGATGTATGATTTTCATGATGTGGTTTTGAATGTGTGTTGCTAGTCTTTTGTTTAGAAGTTTTGTGTCTATGTTCATCAATGATATAGGTCTGTAGTATTCTTTTATTGAGCTGTCTTTGTTTGGTTTTGGTATTAGTGTGATGTTGGCTTCATAGAATGTGTTTGGGAGAGTCCCATTTTTTTTCTATTTCACGGAATAGATTGAGGAGTATTGGGATTAGTTCTTCTGTAAAGGTTTTATAAAATTCACTTGGGAAACCATCTGGACCTGGGCTTTTCTTTGATGGTAGGCTCTTTATTGCTGCTTCAATCTCGCTAATTGCTATGGTTGATTTAAATTTTCTATGTCTTCTTGATTCAATTTAGGAAGGTTGTACCCATTAGGAATTTGTCAATTTCTTCCACGTTTTCCATTTTGTTGTAGTATAGTTTTTCAAAGTAGTTTCTGATTATCCTCTGGATTTCCATTCTCTTGGTGGTAATAACACCTTTTTCATCTCTTATTTTAGTATTTTGGCTTGATTCTCTCTTTCTTTTGGTTAGGTTGGCTAGTGGTTTATCTATCTTGTTTATTTTTTCAAGGAACCAGCTTTTGGGTTTGTTGACTTTTTTATTTTTTTTATTCTCTACTTTGTTGATTTCTGCTCTGATTTTAATAATTTCCTGTCTTCTACTAGCTTTGGGGTTAGACTGTTCCTGTTTTTCAAGGGCTTCAAGGTGTGTCATTAGATTATTTATTTGGTGATTTTCTGTTCTTCTTATGTAGGCACTCAGTGCTATGAATTTTCCTCTTAATACTGCCTTCAGGGTGTCCCAAAGATTTTGGTATGTTGTTTCTCTGTTTTCATTTGTTTCTAGGAATTTCTTGATTTCTCTCCCTATTTCTTCTTTTACCCATTCCTCATTCAGCAGTGTCATATTTAGTCTCCACATGTTTATGAGGTTTCTCTGGGTCTTCTTATAGTTGATTTCTAGTTTCATTCCATTATGGTCTGAAAAGATGCAGGAGATTATGTCACATTTTTTTAACTTGCTAGTATTCACTTTGTGGCCTAGGATATGGTCTAGTTTAGAGAAAGTTCCATGAGCAGCTGGAAAAAATGTGAATTCAGCTGTAGTTGGGTGGAATATTCTGTATGTGTCTACTAGGTCCATTTGGTTTATGGTGTTCCTTAGGTCTGAGGCATCTTTTCTGACCTTTTGTCTTGAAGATCGATCTAGTGGTGTGATACTTCTAAGGTGTGTTTATTGCAGGCATCGTATAGATAGATTGTGATTTTTAATCCATTTTGCCACCTTATGCCTTTTGATTGGGGAGTTGAGGACATTTATATTCAGCGTGATTATTGAGAGATGGGTTTTCATTCCTAACATTTTGAGTTTTAATTTCTGTTTAAGGTAGTGTTTGTTCTTTGCCTAGTTGTTTATTTGATGGGAATCACTGTTTCTCTGATTCTGGTGTTTCCTTATTATTTCTTGTTTGTAATTAATCTCTTTGAGCATTTTCTCTAGTGCTGGTTTGGAAGACATAAAGTCTTTCAGCTTCTGTTTGTCATGGAAGGTTTTTATTTCTCCATCAAATTTGATAGATATCTTTGCTGGGTAGACAAATCTTGGTTGGAGGTTGTTTTCTTTCAGAGTTTGGAATATGTTGCTCCAGGCCTTCCTTGCTTTCATGACTTGGTTTGGAAAGTCAGAAGTGATTCTTATTGGTTTGCCTCTTAATGTTACTTATTCTTTTGTACTTGCAGCCTTTAAGATTCTCTCCTTGGCCTCTACATTAGTCAGTTTGATTATTATGTGGCGTGGTGAACCTCTTCTCTGATCCTGTCTATAGGGGCTTCTATATGTTTCCTGTACCTGTGTATCGACCTCTCTTTCTATGTTTGGAAAATTTTCTAATATTATTTCTCTGAATAGATTATTGATTCCTTTAGTTTCAGCTTCTAATCCCTCTTCTATGCCTATTATTCTTATGTTTGCTCTTTTAAGACTGGCTGAGATCTCTTCAATGTCCAATTCATGCTATTGAATTGTTTTTTATAATTTATATACTCTATGTTCATTCTTGGAGAGGTCATCTTCTAAGAGTGAGAGTCTGTTTTCCATGTGGTCTAGTGTATTGTTGATGGTCTGTATTGATATCTTCATTTCAATTATTGCATCCTTCACTTCCTTCAGAGCTTCTTTTTGATTCCTGCTTATTTGATCCTTCATTTTTTTCAGGCTCTCTCTGAATTCTTTTCAGAAATCCTGTATCATTTCCTCTATTGAAGTTCTGAATTGTCCTTCTGGCAATCTTTGCACTTCTGTGTTGGCAGGTTCTGTTGTTGCGGGATTGTGGGGGCTCATTGTTTCGTTGCTATTCTTCCTTTTCATGATTTTGGGTTTCTTATGTTTATACCTTTGTTGCTTTTGGTAATTCTCTCTCTCTCTCTCTGTAGGTATCCTATGTCTAATCCCTCTCCGTTTATGTTTTCTTTTCCTGGAGGTAGATAGTTGCTACCAGGTGAGCCTTAAAGGTGAATATCCTTTCCTGAATGGTTAGTCTCACTTGCTCGGTATAATGTCCATTTGCAGGCCCAATTCTTGGTCTCCTTCAGTGATTGGGACCCTTGCCTGATGCCTCTCACTACCTGTGCAAGCGACCAGTGCCACTATTGCCTTTCTCACTGCATGCATGGGTCTCTGCGGTCTCCACTTGGGCTGTTCCTATGTCTCTCTATCCATACCTATGGCAGGTGTCACCAGCAGGGGGCCCTTGGCTTGTGTCTCTTTGCCTACAGAAGCCATGGGTGTTGCCTTGCCCCGATTCTGTGTAAACATGGAACTCCACATTTTCCACAGAGAGGGCTGGTTTGGTCCAGTTTTCCCCAGGTACCACAGCTGTATGTCCTGTGGTGCTCCCCGGGGACTCTACAAGGGTGCTGCGACCTGAGGGCTGCAAGTCTGTCCCACTCACATGTGGCCAGGGACTGTCTGCTTATTCATGCATCTACCACATCCCAGAGCAGACCCCACTCCCACCTCCGCCGGGACAATCTGCACTGTCCCAGACCCCGTGAGTCCCTGTGGCCGCGCTGGGTGGTCTCCCCCTGGGGCGGCTCATTCACTTAAGGTCTCCTTGAGCGCTGCTCTTAGTCTCTGGTGGGGGCGCAGTCGCTGCTGCAGGCTCTGGTCAGGCTTCCAGGTCCTGGGGACTCTGCCGAGTGTGAATCGAACTGCTGCACGCACCCATCACTGATGTTCTGCAGTGCTGGTTTTAGAAGAGCTCCCTGTCTTCCTTGTTGGTGACCTGCAGAAGCTGCACTGCTGGTTGCTGTCGGTGCGGTCTGATCAATATGGCGCAGCTGCCGCTTCTGCCAATGCTGCAGTTCAGGTCTGTGTTGCATGTGGAGCGAGTTGCTGTTCGCCTTCACTGCTGCTATTCTGCAGCTGCTGGGTGCACATCAGGTCACTGGCATCTCCGCTGGTCTTGTGCAGGAGCCACAATGCTTGTAGCTACCGGCAAGGTCCTGCCAAGATGGCCCCGCTGCAGCTGATGTAGCTGCCGCCGTTTGGTCTCTTGAGTGTGGAGCGAGCCGCTGCTTGCTTTCATCTCTGCTGATCTGCAGTTGAACTTACAACAGGTCTCTGGCTTCTCTGGCGGTGGCGTGTGGAAGCCTCAATGCCAGTAGCGGCCAGCGCGGTCCGGCCAAGATGGCGCTGCCGCCATCCCTTAGGTAAGGTGCTTGGAGCTTTTTACTTCCCCCTGCCTTGTCTTCTGGCTTTGATTCCATCACGTTTCAAACCCTTCATTGTTTACTTAAAGTTTTTGTTGCTTTTCTTCTAGGGAGAAGTTGCTTTCATGGCAATTGAGATCCAAATCTCAGAGAGATCATAGCATGGTATCTCCCTTGGTCACCATCTTGGATCCTCTCCCCTGGATTACATACTTAAACATAAGACATTATACTGTAAAACTTCTTGAGAAAAAGCTTAGGGGAATATCTTGACATTGGTCTTGACAATAATATTTTCAGATATGATCTCAACAGTGTAGCCAACAAAAGCAAAAGTAAACAAATGGGTTGCATCCAACTAAAAAACTCTGCACAACAAAAGAAACGTAGCAGAATAAAAAGGAAAACATAGAATTAGAGAAAATTTTTGAGAACTCTATTTAATTAGGGGTAACTTCCAAAATACATAAAAATCTTACAATTCAATAGCTAAAAAACAACCCAATTTAAAAATGGGCAAAAGTTTTGAATAGACTTTCCACAAAGAAGATATACAAGGGACTAAGAGGCAAATGAAAATGTATTAATCCTCATAACTTATCAGAAAAATGCAAAATAAAACAAAATGTGATATACCTCCCATCTATTAGGATGGCTATTGTGAAAAACAAAACAAAAAAAAATAGGTAAAAATGTTGACAATGATATGAGGAAATTTGGACCCTTGTAAACTACTAGTGGAAATGCAAAATGGTACAGCAACTATGCAAAATGTTGTAAAGGTTCATAAAAAAATTGTGAATGGAACTACCATATAATCTAAAAATCTCACTTCTGGGTCCAAAGGAATTGAAATAAGGATCCCAAAGACATATCTGTACCCCTACATCTTTGTAGCATTATTCACAGTAGTCAAGACAGAATCAATCTATATGTCCACAAATGAATGAGTGATTAAAGAAAATGTGGCAGGTACATACAATGAAACATTATGCAGCCTTAAGAAAACCAGGGAATCCTGTCATTTGGGGCAAAATGAATGAACCTGGAGGACATTATGTGATTTGAAATGAGCCATCCACAGAAGAGCAACTACTTCATGGTTCTACTTACATGTGACATCTATTATAGTCAAATTCATAGAAGCAAGAATACCTTAGAGATTGTCAGGGGCTGACACATGGAGGAAATGGGGAGTTGTTCAGTGAGTATAAAGTTTTAGCTTGAATAAGTTCTAAAGATCTGCTGTAAAACTCAATGCCTGTAGTTAACATATTATATGCTTCAAACTTTGTTTAAAAGGTGGGTCTCATATTAAATGTTATTGATACAAAACAAAAGAAAAAGTGAAAACAAAAATAAAAGGACACAGGCAAACTTTAAGACTGTGGATATGCCTGTTGAATATGCCCATTACCTTGCTTGTGGTGGTGACATTGGGTAGTTTGCATCTGTCTACACTCATCAAATTGTACACATTAAATGTGTGCACTTACTTGTATATCAATTAATTATACCTCAACAAAGCTGTTTGAGAAAGAGATGTATGACAATATTTCCACTGATATTTTTACTACTTTTGAAAGTTTTATAAAATTTTTATTTTGAAATAATTTCAAAATTTTGATTTGTAGGAATAATATGAATAAGTCCTATTTACTTTTCATGAAAATGCATTGATTCATCAATTGTTAGGAATTTGAAAGTACATCTACATCCACGTTATTATTTTTGGAGCCATTTTCACATAAGTTGTGGATATTAAATTTCCTTATCTGTAAATAGTTTTCAATACATTTTCCAAGAATAGAGATATTCTTTAGTAAACCACAGTACAAATGCAGGAAATGAAACACTGCATAAAAACTGAACTCTTACCAATTATTTAATAATCATCTTTATTGAAATATTATTTCTTTGATTTAGGTTGCAAACTAGGATAATACACTGCAATTAATTGGCATTTGATACTTAGCTCAATTTGTCACTGAGAAATGTTACTTAAATTCATGAATTTTAATACATAGCTTTAATATGTAGTTAGGGAATTCTAACTTGTCTGATTTTTAACTTGCAAAGATGTTGTGAAAATTGAGAAGCTATGAGAACAGTACCTTCAAGAGTACCAAGTACATGTTGGTTCTCAAAATGAATTGTAGCTTAAATAAATAGTCTTTATTCAAATAATAGTTATAAAATTCAATTTTTAAAAGCAGTGAAAGACAAGTCACTTTATTTATGCTTTCTAGAATACATTTCAATTGGCCAAGAGTAAAAAGGTCAAAGTCATTTTGAAAATAATGCACCTTCTATAAAGGCATTCTATTTCCTTGAATGGTATAGTGGGCTTCTAGTACATGATTTAAATACACATTCATGATGGAAAGCAATAAACTATACAGCTAGCTAGAAGAGAGTCAAAGTTTCAAGACAGATTTTTAGGTCATGAAAGAGCATTCTTTATTGACATTACTTTTGGATAAGAAGTTGCTTGAGAATGTTCCTGAAGGCAAAACATTACCTCATATTTATGTTTAACTCAACAATTATCTTAGGAAAGTGACATGAAAAATGGAACTTCATTGATGAGGGACAGATCCCAAAGGAATACTTTTCCCTGAAGTTTTTCATCTTTTTACCCTTTTCCTTCTCATCCAAAGTCTGCCCAACCACAGGTATGATCAATTCCCTGTCTTCCCAGAAATTTACAGTGGCTTGTCCCAGTCAGCCAGTGATTCTCTTCTTTGGAAACTGTTACTGTCTCTAAAGGTGGTTTTAGTCTTTTATCATATCTGATCTCATATTATTTTATTGGGACACATATTTAAGCTCCCCCTCAATGAAATTATTAGTTTTTGTACAAATTACCTAGTTTTACATTTATTTGTGTCAGCTCACCATATTTATTTTTTTATTTATTTATTTTTTGAGGTACCGGGGATTGAACCCAGGGGCATTCTACCTCCGCGCTACACCCCCGGCCTTATTTTTTTATACTTTATTTTGAAACCAGGTCTCATGAAGTTGAGGAGGGCCTCACTAGGTAGAGAGACAGAGAGAGACAGGGAGAGAGAGAGAGAGAGAGAGAGAGAGCGAGCTGAGGCTGGCCGCGAACCCGGATCCTCCGGTCTCCGCCTCCCAAAGTACTGGGATTACAAGCGTGCGCCACCACGCCCGGCCAAGCTCACCGTATTTAATACAGTGATTAGCACTCAAAGGTGCTAAGAGAATATATGCAGAATTGGTATTTTTATATTACTCTATGTTCTAATTTTCATCACCCTCCAAGCCTCTCTGGGATGTAAAGCCACCTCTTTTTGTCTCAACTTGTCTGATTCTACTGAGTTAAGTAAGATGCTGATAAATCTGAGTGCTTTGGGTTTTAATGATTTGCTGCTTCCAAATATTTCAAGATAGGATTTTACCCATTCATCATAGTATAGGGAGTAGAAAAGGCAACAAGGGAGCTGGGAGAATTATCCTTTGCTGGGCTTAAAATTCTTACTTTTTCCCTGGAGTGAACTATTTACCTATTTTCCCTCTATTCTCCTCACTGGCACAGTGAATTTTCCCTGTTAGAATAATGTCTTTTGACTATCTTGTTCATGCTACATACTTTATTACCATTCCCTCTTACCCTAAAGCTCAAGTTGTGGTATCACCTTTCCTGCATCCTCTTCCTCATATATTTTAAATATTGCCTTCCAAACCTGCCCTCATTCTTCTATTTTTAGACACTACCATAACCAAACTAATTTTTCTATTTCTTTAGGCTTTGAATATGCAAATGTATTCATTCTTAAAATATTCTTGTTTCTAATTTGCTCCTAATGATATTCTATGGCCTTAAGACTTATGCAAAGCATGTATTAATAAAATGAATAGGTAAATCAGACTGAGAGAAAATATTTATAAACCTATATTTGTCAAGGGACTTACATACAGAATATATAAAGAATCCCAGTGTTCTCAGAATATATAAGGAATCTTTTCAGGCTGTTATAACAAACATACCATAAATTGGGTAGCTTATGAAAAATGGAAATTTATTTCTTATAGTTCTGGGAAGTCCACAATCAAGGAACTAGTGGATTTGGTATCTAGTGAGAACCAACTTTCTTGTTCATAGCAATGCCTTCTGGCTATGTACTTGTGTGGTAGAGGAGAAAGTGGGTCTTTCTAAGGGCACTAATCTCATCATAAGGGCCCTCATAACTTAAACAGCCCTGACTTCTAATACCAACACTTTAGGGGATAGGATTTTAACATAAGGATTTTGGAGGAATACAAGTAATCAGATCATAGTACTCCATTATAAATAATAATATAAACAATTCTATAAAATTCACAAAATTTAAATAGACCCTTTATGTTATAGTTAAAAATATAATGTCCCTTAAAGAGCTCATTTATTAATATTCAGGGTTGATATAATTGAGTCTCGAGGGTTGTAATCCCAGAAGTGGACAAATTCATTGTAATGGATTTACCTGGGTGGTACCCTGTAGGCTGGTAGGGTGTGGCTGGATGAGTTGGTACCTGGGGGTGGGGCCTTGGGAAATTATATATATGGTTCCTCCTCCCTGGGCTCACTTGCTTGCTTCCAGCCTCCATGATGTGAGCACAGCTCATGTGCTCCCTCTTTCTCCACTTCCTGTCACCATGTCCTGAGATCCATGGCCTCTGGCCTCACAAGGACTGAACCAGAAACCGTAAGAAAATAAATCTTCTTTCCTCTAAGGTACTTGGTTAATCTTTTAGATTATAGCTTCAAGAATGCTGACAGATACACTTTAAAAGAAAAAAATGTATATGGTCAATAATCACATGAAAAGTATTTAGAAAGGAAATGAAAATAAAAGCACATAAGATATTGCTTTGTACTTATATATTGACTAATATTAAAAATAATGACAGTACAAGATGTTAGCAAGACATAATTCTCATGTATCGACTGTTGATAGTGTAAAATAGTAAATTCACTTTGGAAAACTATTTGGATATTTCTTATGAAGTTAATCATGCAATTACCCTGTTATATTTTGGATTTAAAAAGCCCCCCCAAAGCTCATGTGTTGGAAGCTTATCACTAATGCAGCAAGGTTCGTAGCTACAGGCATAGATAGAGGGGCATAGCTAGAGGAGGTAGGTTGTTAGGGGTGTGGCCTTGGGGACTGTATATCCCCACAGGTCTCCTTCCTCTCTCTCTCTCTCACTCTCTCTGGGCTGCCATGATGTGGAGTTGTGAGATAAGACCACCAGAGATGACCACTCAGACCCAAGGTAATGCCAATAGAAAGTCTTTATTACCAGCTGGGACTACACTGGGTGTCAGACTCAAGTACAGTCACTTGCCGTTTTTTAGTGCTTCTTATATAGAGAAAAACTATAAAGCTACAAGCCATGGCGGGGGTGAGAAGTACAGGTTCTCATAGCAGTGGTGGAAAGTTCCCAACGGTTTTAGCAGTTGGGCAAGCCAAGCAGAACGTACAGAAGCAAGAACATAAGCTGTTAGCCTAATAGCACAATGAGTTGTTAATATAGCACAATATGTTGTTACCCACAAACCATTAGCTACCCTGCCAACATCCTGGTCTGTTTTTTTCAAGTTGAACTTCCCTGTATTATGGCCAGGTTGGGGCCATTTTGAGTAACAATATGGAGTTACTTTAGCTAACAAGTTACTCTGGCTAACAAGCTCCAACTACGCATCATCACAATGGGAGCTGCATTTCTCTGCTACCTCCTTGCCGCCACTGCCACCACTGCTGTTTATGCCTCAGAACCAGCCTTAAAAACAAACTTCTGAAACCATGAGCTCCAATAATCCCTTCCTTCCCTAAGTTGTTCTTCTAGGGTATTTTGCTCACAGTGATGGGAAATCTGACTAAAACATACCCTACAAGTCAGTTATTCTAATTATTGGTATTTATTCAACAATAAGAAAAGTATGACATAGAATAATTAGACCTGACTGTTTATAACAGCTTTAGTCATAAAAGCTCAATACCAGAAGCAACACAAATATCCATCAACAAAGGAACAGATGCATTGTGGTATATTCATTCGATGCACTATATATATCGATTAAAACTTATGAACCACTGACACATTACAAAATGGGTTGTTACTGTTAAGATCTGGAATACTGTGTGTTGAAGGCTTGGCCTCCATGCAGTGATGTTCAGAGGTGGGGCTCTTGGGAAGTGACTGGATCAGGAGGGCCCTGTCCTCATCAGTGGATTAGTCCCTTGATGGGTTCATAGCTGATGATAGAAATATCCTGTGTCTTGATTAAAGTACTAGTTATGTGAGTTTAGACACCTGTTGAAACTCATACAGGTCTACAGTTAGAATCGCAGAGTCTAGTAATCCCAGTACTTGGGAGGCTGAGACAGGAGGATCTGGGTTCACCGCCAGGCTCAGCTACTTAGTGAGGCCCTCCACAACTTAGTGAGACCCTGTTTCAAAATAAAGAATTAATAAAATAGGTCTGGGTGTGTAGCTTGGAGATAGAATGTCCCTGGGTTCCATCCCTAGTACCATACACACACACACACACACACAAAAGAATCTGTACATTTAAAAATATTTCAATTAAATCTAAATTAAAAAACAAAAAATAATTTAAAAATAAATCCTCCCATAGTTGTGACCCCTATATTAGGATTTTTCAGAGAAATAGGACCAATGGAATATAGATATGTAGAAAGAGATTCATTAGTGCTGGTCCCAATCTGAGGCCCAGGAAACTGAAGTGCTGATATCTGAGGACAGGAGAACATGGTTGTCCCAGCTCAAGTAAAGAGAAAATTCACCACCATTTCTTCATCTTTTGGTTCTATTCAAGCCTTCAACAGGTTGGATAATACCCACCCACAACTGGTAATGGCAGGTGTGTGTATGTGTGTGTGTGTGTGTGTGTGTGTGTGTGTGTGTGTGTATGTGTGTGTGTGTTTCTGGGAATTTAACCCAGAGCATCCTACCACTGAGTTATACCCCTAGCCCTTTGTAATTTTTATTTTGAACCATGGTCCTGCTAAGTTACCATGCATTAGATTCAAACCTGCAGTACTCCTGTCTCAGGCTCCCAAGTACTGAGATTGTAGGTGTGCACCACCAAGCCTGGCTAAGGGCAGATCTTTTTAATTCAATCTATCAGTTGAAATGTTAATCTTTTCTGGAAACAATCTCACAGACACATCTAGGAATAATGTTTTACCAGTCATCTGGGTACCTCTTAGCTCTGTCAAGTTGATACATTAAGCATGATAGCCTTTAAGGTTCAGTGTATAGACTAAAATAAATTTAAGATTATTAAAAGAAGTATTCATTTTACTTAATGGACCCAAAGCACAAGAGTAGTGATGCTTGTGATTTAGATATGCTAAAGAGATGTTATAAGGTGATCCCTTTAAGTGAAAAGATGAAAGTCTCGACTTGATAAGGGAAGAAAAGAATTGAGTGCTGATATTGCTGAGATCTATAGTGAGAAATTGTGAAGAAGGAAAAAGAAATTCATGCTAGTTTTGTTGTCACATCTCAAACTGCAGAAATTATGGCCACAGTGTGTAATAAGTGCTTAGTTAAGAATTAAAGACATTAAGTTTGTGGGTAGAAGACATGAAAAGAAAACATGTTCTGAATGATGCTGACATGTTGTGCCAGAAAGCATTGAGCCCCAGTGGATGTTTCAGGCATCCACTGGGGGTGTGTGTCTTGGAATGTATCTCTACTGATAAGAAGATACTACTATACATAAAATACTTTGAAAGAGCTGGGCATGGTGGCACATGCCTATAATCCCAGTACCTGGGAGGCAAGACAGGAAGGAGGATCTCAGGATTGAGACCAGGCTCAGCAGCTTAGTGAGGCCCTGTTTCAAAAAAAATAAATTAAATGGGCTGGGGTGTAGCTTGAAGATAGAATGCCCCTTAGTTCAATCCCCAGCACCAAAAAATAAATAAATACTTTGATCTATATTATGTCAAGAGAAAATGATGTGAGCATTAAAATGGGATTGAGATTTTTTTACAAATTACCATAAATTGACCATAATAACCATAAATTATTTGAATACTAAAATAATTTAAGATTTTGAATGAAGAAATAGGTTGGAGGAACACTGAATTGCAGTTCTGTGATTCAAACTATTTGGTTTATATTCCACTTAAAGGAAATTTCTGTTGTTATTTTTCTGAACTAATAGTTATTCTGGATCTTTTGTAAACTTTTATTTTTGGTCAGAGACTAAAAGAAAGACCAAAACCATGTAAAAGCAAAGAGAATTGAAATAGTTAAGTGTGCTTTTTAAAAATAAAATGACAATTGTACATCAAAAAATAATCATTCCTAGTCTTGATTTTTTCATTCATATAGAAGGGAGTTTGTGATATTAAAGACAAAACCCATTTTCAACAGATTCTTAGTGAGATCATCTTGTGGGGATTATAATGCTAAGAGAGCATGACATATACAAGGTTTCAAGAAGACGGTTCCTGTGATAAAAAGAAATAAATGGTCTTTTTATATTTTCAATGATTAGGCTATTAACCCTAACTGTTCTCTTTTGAATGCTTACTTCTTATGAAAGGAAATAGTCTGCAAATATTTTCAATTCTAAGACTTTATATTTCCATTTATTCCAATAGAGTTGCCATTTTTTTCTTTTCTGTTAACTTTTCTCATACTTTCAAATGTAAATCCAATAAAAGATAGTATTTACTAGTAAATTAAAATTAGCAAGATAATTTACATAAAAACACTGAAGCAATCAAAGTTTACAACCTCACCCTGATTAAGAATCAACTCAAGATGATGAAAGACCTGAAAACTAGACCAGAGACTTTGAAATTACTAGAGGAGGGCATAGGTCCAACACTCCAACATATAGGCACAGGTAGACAATTCCTCAGTAAAACCCGCAAGGCACAAGAAATTAAAATGCATTGGTATAAAAATACATTAATTAACATTCTATATTAAGGCATTTTCTTTGACCTATAACGTCAGTTCTTTCTCCTGATTTTAAAAGATGTTGACATTTTTGTAGGACCCTAAAAAAAATGTGGAACCTGGATACAGTACCTTTGTGTCTGGAGGATTAGTCAGCCCTGTCTGACTCAACTGGAGAGAGATAGGAGGAGGTAGGGAAGACATGATACAGGGATGCTCTCTCTTAGAAAGACCAACTGTCCAAAGAATGTTTTCACATTCTAAATCTCTTTTACATACTAAATGTATGGAGGGTTTTATGATGGTCCTCTTCTGGTATTTTATATATGTAATATGTAAAATTTTTCCTGTATTTTATGTATGTAATATGTAAATTTTATTCCTGTACTTTACATATGTAATATGCATCTAAAGTGTATATGCTACTCTGTAATATAGAGTTAAAAATGTAGTTACTAATTGGTTACTCCAAAAAAGGCAAACCAATGGCAAAAAGGAAAAAGAAGTATATTCTTTACCTTTAATTCAGTACAATTTGCTTCTTTTTCTTATTCAAGTAACTATGTGAAGGTTATTAAATATACATAAATCAAATATAGAGTTTGAAGAATATATCTGAAATTTAAGTGTCTCAAATGCTGTATAATAGTGGAAAAGTCTCTAATACACATTAGAGTGCATTATTATAGAACATAAATATTTCCCAGTGACATTAATTTTTAAAATGTATGTACTTATAGCCTGGCATGGTGGCGCACACTTGTAATCCCAGTACTTGGGAGGCTGAGACCAGAGGATCTGAGTTCACGGCCAGCCTCAGCTACTTAGTGAGGCCCTCTGCAATTTAATGAGACCCTGTTTCAAAATAAAGAATAAAAAATAGGGCTGGGGGTGTAGCTTGGAGGTAGAATGCCTCTGGGTTCAATTCCTAGTACTGCAAAAACAAACAAACAAAATATATGTACTTATGTATTGTCTTTCATAAACAAAATGTTGCATAGAATAAAACCATCATAAGACAAACTTAATAAAAATCTTATATTTAATTTAAGAACTTTAAGACTAGCTAGAGTAGGCTTGTACTTCCTCGAGGTGCTAGTATCTGCACTTATCCTTACATCCTTTCCTGCAATCCTAGATAAAGATGTTACTCACTTCTGTGTTTGTTGGCTCCCTTCCCAAATCTGCTAGGTCTTAGCAGATCAACTATTTTCTCATTATTAGTTTCTTTTTGATATCTACCACCCTAGTTTCCTTTGATTCTATCATTCTCTCTCCTTTCCTTATTTCCTTCTCTCTCTCTGTCTGTCTCTCTGTCTCTCTGTCTCTCTCTCTCTCTCTCTCTCTCTCCTTCCTTCCTTCCATTAAAACACAAACAAATATAAAACTAAAAGCAAAACTCTGCATCAACCCTATACCTGCTTGTAGATACCCTTGATAATCCTTCCCTTTAAAGACAAAAATCTCAAACTACAAGTCTCCTATACTTACATGAATTTTATCATCTTGTATTAGTTCTCAAATCAGTGTAGTCACGACTCCAGCCCTACCAAAGAGGTTCTAGCAAAGTTACTGATGATCAACTAACTACTAAATCTATAAATGTCTTCTGGAGTATCATCTTATTTGGCTTTTTGCAACATTTGACACCATCAACCACTTCCTTCTTCATTAAGTTATCTTCCTAACTTACTAAACCATACAGGGATATTTATACTGCATACTGGAGCAGTTCGCCTGGGCATAAGAAATGACATCTTGTGCTCAATATGCTGAAAAAGTAATCATGTTTTCCTTAACCTGATTCTCCTTTCCAGTTTCCTATATTGAAGGCTGAAAATATTCAATCACAGCTAAAAACTTGGGTGCAATGATAGTCTCCTTTCTTGATCACTAAATCCCACATTTCCTTGAGAGCTCTAATATCTATCTTTTCTATTCCTCTCACAGGTTTGTTTAAGTTCAGGTTTTCCACCTTGGTCATTTCATTTGAACCCTACTCTAATCTTATCTTTTTTCCACATTGCTGCCAGAGATAGCTGGTTGTGCTATTTTCCTTCCAAAGGTGCTTCAATGCCTCATGCTTCTCTATAGCAGAAGATGAAACGCCTCAATATAACATATCTTTAACCATCAGTGTTGTTACTTCTTCAGTCTTGTATCTCTAGTGACACCTCCTGCTTACCTCTTACACCTCATTCTCCAATCCAGTGTCACAACCTCTGCTTCTGCCACTAGGCTTTGCCACACTCCATGAGACTACTTCAGATCTAGATTCCATTCAAGATGTTTTGCATGTTTATGTTATTATATCCCAATTGTGAGCTGGCAAGCATCTACTCTGATTACAAGTTTTAGTCTTTATTTGAAATCTCTCTATCCTTGTATGGTGTATATTACCCTGACTTTCCTTTTGCTAATGCTATATCTCATTAGTATATCTAGGTTATCACCTGTAACACTTCGATAAGCCCATTGTGTGTATGTTTGTGTTGATCTATTTCTACTTTACTACCATGTCTCTTTACTTCTATTTTTATCTTCAGTGTCTGGCATTATACCTGCTGATTAATACTTGATTGATATAAATTTCATGCTCTAGAAGAAACAAAAACAAATTTTTTTCTCTCTACTCTCTCTCAGCACTCATTCTTCCACTTCTGGTCACTAGATATATCCCCCCACACACACACACAACAAGCAATTATCCAATTCTTGTAAATACCAATAGGGTGTCCTACAATTTAAATCAATTCTGACACCTTCCTGGGGATAGCATCAGACCCCACAGATTGAAGGCTAGCCCAAGAATTTCCTCCAAGTTAGATGCCAATCACAATCCAAGTTGACTCCTCTGCTTCTGACTGGCCTGTTATAAATCACACCCCCTCTTTGGGTTTGACTCTTTGCTAGGTGTCATGAACAATGAATCGCAAAGCCCTAAGACCAATAAGTCACGTTACACACAATTTGTGTCTTTTCACAATGTCATGAAGCTTATTCAACACTCAAAGGTTAAAACACACAGGAGATTATGAGGAAATTCTCTAAGTAAAGTTAAGCTACTTTTGGATATTAGGCAGCTGTTTTACCAAACCCAATTAGCTATGAATGAACATCAAATGATACACTTCACACTTATAGTTCTAACAATTCTAACTACACTAATACTTCTACAACTATGTCAGACAAGTATACTAGACAATATATACCTTCTATTATTTGAGCACTTCTAATACTTAGCAAATAACAAGCTACAAACAAGCGGGAGGAGAGAATATTAAACCAAGTCTGGGGATGAAATAGGAGACTCTGAAGTTGGTCCTGCAGAGAAGGCTGAGTCATGCTGAACCTTGGTCAGTGAAAAGAACAAAACCAGAGTGAAGTCACTAGAGGAGTCATACAGACAGCAGACTAGTTTGGTACACAATAGCTCAGCTCCCTGCATGTCAAAAAGGCTGCTTTTTTATAGGGTTTCTGTAGGTGCTTGGCAAATGTCCTTGGCAGGCTTATTGAACCTTACCAGAGCACTTTTCAGTAACCACAAATGTATTGATGATGTAAGTCCATCAGATGCAAGAAAATATTTTATGATCCCAGCATCTGTCATCAATTGCAGCACAGGTGTGTTGGTCTGAACCATATGTTGGCATGTCCAAACAAGTTGCTTATAAGTTCTTGAAGTTGTTTTATATCCCCTGTTCTATACCCTAGGACAGATTGTAGAACTCAAGGACACACTTATGTTTACTGGTTTATTATCGGGAATATTATAAAGAACAGCCAGATGAACAGCCAGATGAACCAATGAACAGCCAGATGAAGAGGAACAGAGGGCAAGTCATGTGGAATGGGGCAAGGAGCTTCCATGCCCTCTCCAAGGGCACCACCCTCGCAGCACCTCCACATAGCTATTCAGCAGCCTAGAAGGTCTCCAAACCCTATCCTTTTGGGGTTTTATGGAGGATTCATTATGTAGGCATGATTGATTAATAATTGGTCAATGATGATCAACTCAATATTTAGCCCTTCTCCCCTCACAGATAAAGAGTAGGGACAAAAGTCCCAACCCTATAATCACAAGGTTGATTCCTGTGACAACCAACCCTCATCAGGAAGCCACCCAGGACCCCCAAGCCACTGATCATCTTATTAACATACAAAAAGACACTCATGGTTTTGGAGATGCCAAGGACATTAGGAGTTGTATGCCAGGAATAGGGGAATATTATTACTTATTATGTCACAAACTTATACATAAAGAACAGGCTAATCAAAGAAAGGAAAGAATACTACATTTCAAGATAGAGGAATTCTCTTATTACAAATCTTCCATATTTGACAATATTTAAAAATAGAAGTTCAGAAAAACTGAGAGTAGAAGTCTACCTTAAAAAATACGCCCATACTAAAGAAGCTGATCTGACTAAAAAAAAAAATTAACTGTCATATAAGGAACACACATACACACACCAAATATCTAAACTATAGCCAATAAATGGAATAAGAAGGGATAAAATAAGAAGGTTGAAAACTAAGGAAATGGTGGTGTTATTTAAATGAATAGGCTAATAGTGCTGAATAACAGGAGGACCTATGCAGTTATTCCTGTTATATTGTGAAATTGACTACAAGAAGTATATGTTGTCTGTTTTGTCATCAGCATAAGATAAACTCTCGACCACATGCTGAGAATCTTTCTCTATACTTTGAGACAGATGGCATCAGTTCTGCCCTGCCTCATGTCTGAGTCAGTGTCACAGTGCGCAGATCAAATGTAGCAGTTCCATGTTCTCATCATACCATGAGAAAATGTGACCTGTCACTTTTTAGATAAATCTTGCTTAATCACATATAACTTAAAATATTAAGTGACAAGTCAGGAGATTTTTCTTTTGCCAACATCTGACAGTATACTATCAAATGGCTAAGGTCAGTACAATTTTGGTAATCATGTAAGTATTATTTTGAGAGTAAACTAGGAGATATTATTACATTTGTTTCAGATGAATTTATAAAATTAATATTTTAAAAATATGAACTCATTAATTTATGAAGGGTAAACATTAGTTAAAATTTGGGAGAAATCCTACATTTGAATAATTAGTTATATTTTGCTGTATATAAATTAAACTGGCAAACCATTAAGGTGTTTCTAGTAAATATAAGAACTTCCCTAATGAGGAGATTAAACCAATTACTTATAATCATAGTGTTATTTTATTCATAAATATAGAATAAATATATTATAAGTATTTTAAAATTGCAATTAAAGAATTTCTCTTGTTCCTATTTCTGCTGACTCCACAATCTGATATGCAATGGTGACTTCCTAAGAAAACTATGTTTCATAAAGATAGAAGCAAACTCTAGTCTACTCTAGTCTAATTATTCTAAATACTGAATCAAATTCATGATTAATGAGTATGGGTGTAATACAGAGAAAAGACGAATCATTAGGTTAAAGGGTCACACAGTGACATCATATGGTTTTTAATTTTCATTGATCTTTGTCCTAAACAGTTATCAGTCATATGAACTAATATAATGAAGCAAGGATCAAGATATCTGTTGATTGGTATAAAATACTTTTTTAAAGATATGACTTATTGCTTTACCTCAAGGGTCTAAAAGGACATTCAAAGTAGGCATTTATTTATAAAGGCTACTACTGACAGTGCTAAATTTCACAATGGCATCTGTAAGACAATTGTCATATATTATCTTTAAGACAGAAAAATGTTCTGTTACCTAGGGCAATAGGAGGATATTGTTTCACTTGGGAACAATGGCTACCGGCAGTGGTAATTCTTTTCATATTAAGCTGCAGATGGCTTATCTAATAATAATATATGCAAGGCATTTCTGTTAAGTGCCAAGTTATCTTTCATTGTAGCAAGTAAAAAGAAAATAAATTTTTAAATTTCATTAATCCCCTTGTGATATTCTTTTGCAAACTTAAATAAATCATGTTCCTGTAGTTATGTAAATGGTGTTACTTCCTTCTGTTCTTTCTAATGCTAAGGTTACTAAAAATATGTAGTGCCAGACCATAGAGAATTAAATCGGATAGCATATGCTGGTGGAGCGAGGAATTATTAAAACAGACAGTACATGGTGTGTTGAGAGACAAAAGTAGCTTAATTATTTAGTTATGATATTTCAACCTTCACAGTTGACTTTTTAAGACAATTGGATTAAACAGGTCATGCCAAAGAATAAATCATCTTTTTTTTGCCTATTGTGGTTTAAGTGGGATCCTGCTTGAAAACAGAAATATGGATGAAATAACCAAAATAAATTAATTACATTAGCTGATATTTTGCCCTTGGCTGAGACCAGCGATTCTAAAACTTGGCTGCAGATGAAAATCACCTGAAGATATTTACCCCTGAAGCCTGGGTTCCATGCCCAGATATTCTGATTTTAGTGAGCTGGAGAGTGAGTATCCTTGGCCTCCTGATTCTAATGTGACACCAGGACTGAGAACTTGACCTAGTCTGACAGAATATCACAAAGGAACATGAATTTTGGAGTGTCAGAAGGACCCAGTTAGAACCTCAGCCACAAGTATGATTTAGGAAGGTCAATAAGCCCGAGATGAGGCCATTGAGAGAACAAAATAATATTCATGTGAACATTGGTGACATAGCATCTGGCACATAATAGATATGAATAAACATTGTTTTCCTATTCTCTCCCTCTGCCTTGTTCCCTTAGCACATTGGCCCTAGAAAGGGGAAGAGACAAAATGTGATGGTCATTTTTCACTGCCTCTGTGATCTTTCTGCTTTGTATTCGAGTTCTGGTGTGAAGACTGCTGGGTAATGTGGGAGGTAAAGAAGCTAATAAACACATTTTTCTACCTCCTCACCCTGGTTTCTGATTTTCTGCTTCCTGTTCATCCTTCTGGTCTCCATTTGAAGGTTATGTCCTCTGGGAAGCCTTTCCTAATTGGTCCACCTACCACAATCCAAGCTGGTTTCACTGCATCCTACCACCACGGAGTTGGTAATAAATCTGTAACATGCTCACATAGTGGTCACTTAATAATAATAATTTTAACTAGATAAATAAATGAATGAATTTAAACTAAAATAGTATAACTGGTATAATACAATATTTAAGTGATTATCAAATAGATGATTGTAATACTAACATAGTTTTTAAAGAGTACAGAAATACTTAAGTAATTTTGTTGAATCTTTTCATTTATTTTTTTCTCATTTATTTTCCCAAATGATATTTTTTTCACTGCCCACTGATATTTGCAAACACTGTTCTAGAGACTGGAGGTATAGGAGTGAACAGACTGTGGATACTGCAAATGTTTAAGTGGACGGTGTCTTGGTTGTCATTGAATTCATATTCTATGCAGGGTAGGTGAGAAAAAAATGAATAAATGAATAGAGAACATAGTATTATTTCAGTAGTAATAAATGCTCCAGGATAAGGAATGTGAGAGAAAAGGGCTGTGATGGGTATGTTTAAAATGTTGCTTGAGTGGGGTTCTCTGAGAAATTAACTTCATAACTGAGATCCAAAACACAAAAATTGAGCCAACCACATGAACATCTGAGAGTGGAAAATTACAGGTCAATGGCACTGAAAGTGCAAATGTCTCAAGGTGAATCTGAGGTGTCATATTCTACCAACAGGAAAAGGCTTACCTAACAACAAAAGGAATGAGGAGAGAAGGGTGTAAAATGAGATTAGAGGAGAGTCAAGGACCATTTCATGTAGAGCTTCATGGGACATGGTAAGAGGTTCCATTTTTATTCTTAATATGTTGTGAAATCTTTGAGTATTAAATTTCTAGAGGCTGGGAAATTTATTCCTATAAGATTTAACCTATAAGTTTAAAACTATAAGATTTCTATTTTCCAAGCAACCTGGCTGATGTGGAGAATGGATTTAGGGGTGTCAGGGGTGAAGAATGGGGAGCATATGAGCACCTTCATGGAAGCAATGCGACCTTTTGCAGTTGTTAGTGCAAGGCTGGGTGGCAAATTATCCTAAGAGAAGCAGAAAAGATGGAGAAGTGATAGAATACATTTTGGAATCTAAGCAGGCACTACTTGCTAATGGGTTGGGTGTGGGTGTTGGCAGTGGAGGGGGGATTATTGGATGTGTAAATGGGCCAGCTCCACCTTGTGATAAGAGGGCTTGATGGTTGGGTGGTATGTGTAGGTACCTTTCTCTGCATCCCTGGGGACTTCCAAAGCACAGAGCTCACACAGTGATTTCAGTCATTGCTTGGAGCATGGTCTTGACTGTGGTTGTCAGGAAAGCTTTGCTGAGGATTAAAGATCTCAACAGTCCTTTAAAGGAGGGTTGGAGTTGGGAGGCTGTGTGAAAAAGCATGAAGGTAGAGCAGAAAGCCACCTGAAAAAGTTTGAGAGAATGTGAGTGTGTCAGTTTTTGTTGTTCAAGGGTTAGTGCAGGGGAGGGGTGAAAGATACAGATGGAAAGGAGCCTGGGTTTGTTTTGAAAAGAATTCTGAATGTCATGCTAGAGTCCATAATTTATGTATTTATAGAACTAAGAAAGTGTTTTGAGAAAACTTGATGTGGTTCCCTCTAAGGGGGCTTGATCTGGCAGTATTCACACAATGGCTTGAAGAGGGAAGCAAGCTTCAAAGCAAGGAGACTGCAAGACTGTTCATCCACTAAGCTATTCACTTGTTTAGTTAAAAAAATCATTATCTGTTGTATGCTGAAAACCCATGGTCACCTGGACTCTGCTCTTATCTAAGAGATATTGCTTAGGGAGACAGTCTTAAAAAGAGATTAAAATATAAATCTTTTAAATCTCTCTCTCTCTCTCTCTCTCTCTCTCTCACACACACACACACACACACACACACACACACATACACACACATACACACACACGAGGTCTGGAAAAGTAGCTCACTTTTATTATTCTAATCCTGTGATATTGTGTTCTTAGCTCTAGCTCTAGGGTGTGTTTGCATACATGAGAATGTTTCCAAGGGATAGATTTTTAAATAAACACTGTCCTGTAAATTAATTGTATGTTTTTTATACTTTTTACATACTCATAAATGAGTGTTTTGCAGGCCATCCTACTTATAATGATTTAAGAGTCAGACCATGTAATTTAAATCAAACTCTTATTTTCTAGTATTAGTATTCTGCATTCCATATGCTCTAAATATAGATATATTTTACATTTGGGCAAGTTAATTGCTATAAAACTAAAAGATGCCACTTACCATTGGATGATTGTACCAAACTAAGTCAGTTTTAATTTATATATGGGAAACTATTAAAATAAATGTGTTTTAAATTTTTAGATTGCATAACATCTGGTGTGAATTTTTGTGGTTGGAACCTCTAGTAGTAATGTATGAAATCCTATCCCAACTATTACCCTTGAAAAATGGAAAATATAAGGAACATAAGAAAGCAGGTGAAGATGTCTTAACAGAGCAGTGGCTAAAACCAGAAAAAATTTGACAATATTCTAAATATTATATGTATTATCTACATAATATATATACATATACATGTATATAGTATATTATACATACACTATCATGTCAGCATGTTGAGAGGCTGATTTCACCTTTCCATTTCTCCTCAAAATGTTTTAATTGTGTGATGGGGAACTCTTTCTCTGAGCATACGAGTAATTTTATGTAAATGTCATCATAAAATACTTTAAATCATTTGGAAATCATATTTTCAGGAATTTAGGAAGTTTGACCTATATGAAAATCTAATTCCACTCTAGAATAAAATGTCATCATATATTAGAGGAAAGAAAATCTTCAATATTCCTGATAAAACCAAGTATCAGTATTTGTATGGGGGGAAAATTGCCAGTTGACTCAATGTTATTTTGCCACAAATTTCACTCCAGTCTCTGTGGTTATTTTACACCTTTGCTTTGAGTCCATTATAGCCAAATAATAGCTATGTTGTTGTTTATGTTACCCCAGAGAACAGAACATAATTCTGGGTTTTAATTACTCATATGAGATAGAATTTCTGAGACAAAAACCATCTGATCAGTTCAATACTTGAATGGAAGTACAGCTACAATATGAGCTTGAAAGTTTATTTTCAAAAACTGTTTCACTCACACAGTGTTTTTGAAGCCTATAGTCTGTTTTTATTTTATTTTATTTTATTTTGTGGCACTGGGAATTGAACCCAGGGGCATTCTACCTCCGAGCTACACCCCCAGCCCTATTTTATTTTTTATTTTGAAACAGGGTCTTGCTAGGTTGATGAAGGTCTCATTACTTTTTGAGAGTGTCCTTGAATCTGTGATCCTCCTGTCTTGGCCTCCCTAGTACTGGGATTACAGGCGTGCACCACCACGCCTGGCTATATTCTGTTTTTAAAGCATTACTTGCATTGGGGAATATGCTGATAACATCATGTTTTCTTCTAGAGAATTTTAAAAACTTTCTAAAAACTTGAAAAATGTTCATATGGTTCCTTATTACTTAAGGTATAAGGTTCCTTATTCCTTAATACTTCAAGTGAATATTTTATTCAAATTTCCAATGATTGCATTAAAAGAAGTAAAATTGCACTGTGTTGAACACACAATTCTTTATTAAGGAGTGTATTAGCTAATGAACAATGTTACATAGGGAAAAAAGAGCATGGTTAATCAAGACATCATGTGGCCGTGAAGCTCATTTAGCAAGCAATTACTTCTGTTTCACTGAGAACCAGCAGGCTGTGTCTTCAGTCAATTTCCAGGTGAGGCAAAGCAAATGCCACTGATGTCTTCCTATGTGTTTTTAAATACAGACTAAGTTAAGCAGCCCAAAGCAGCACAATTGATGACAGCAATATGCATGAGTTTTTAAACTAATTAAATTACTTTTAAATGAATCTGAGAGGAGATCTTGAAGTCATGCCTCACAGTATATTAATAAAGCTTAATTTAGTCCCATCTCTTTTAACAACAAAGGGATATTAGAATGTAAACGTCTATTTACTTTTTACAGGAAGTTTATGATTTGTTAGTTACTCAGCTGAGAATTTTGTGTCTTCATAACATATAATATCATAATGCATAAAATTGTCCATGTGATAAAAGTCTATGTAAAAATGAATTACAAAACACTATTTTATGCCTTCTCATCCTAGTTCTTCTGTTCTTACAAAACAGTGATGAATTATTGGGAATATTGGTAGCTCAAAGATACTAGAGCGTCTGTACAACAGCTGAAGATAGGATCCTTTGAGCAGTGATTGAATTAACCCATACTGAAGGACAGAAACTGTGTCGTTAGTCTTTGATTTCTAATGACATCTTACTTTTATTCATCAGTTTTATTGGTTACTAAAAATTAATCAGTATACTTCTTGATTTAGCCTATATTCCTACAACTATTAAATATGGCTTCATGAAGCTGAAGGTAGGTGATTTAATGATATAAGAAGCAGAGAAAAGTAATATTCCCTTCTCTTTTAAAGAATCAAGAGGCTTCATAAATGAGATGACAATTGAACTGGATCTTAACTTTCACATAAAAAATACTGAATGGGAAACACAAAATCTTATTACTCTAATCTCCTAAATTCTATTAACTATTTTAGGAAAAATTAATAAGTATATTTTATTGAAATATATATTTTAATATATATTTATATTTTAATATATGTTTTAATATATTTTTCAGCCTAGTAAGTTAAATATGTACTAAAAAATTAAACATTTTTTAGTAATTAAACTTTTAGAACTTTTTTTGTGGGTAAGAGATGTTAACTATATTGTGAAATGCTTCTTTTTTATTTTTACCTCTCACCTTTTTGTGATGTAATCATAGAGCAGTGTTTGAACCTACCATATATATAACACTCCAGAAAGTATTGGGACTAAATATATGAGCTAGATATGTTAATTATCTTTTCATTTATCTACTTTTTTGTAGCACTGGGGGTTGAGCCCAGGGGCATTCTACCTCCAAACTACACCCCAAGCCCTACTTTTTATTCTTTATTTTGAAACAGGGTCTCACTAAGTTGCAGAGGGCCTCACTAAGTAGCTGAGGCTGGCCGCGAACCTGCGATCTTCCAGTCTCAGCCTCCCAAGTACTGGGATTACAAGCATGCACCACCACGCCTGGCTTCATTTATCTATTGAAAAAATATTAAATAACTATTGTTTGCCTTGAACTATGCTTGGGAATACAATGATGAGAAGAATAATTCTAGTAAATATAAAAATGAAATTGGGACATATGCTATAAAGGAAAGATGTATGGTGCAATTAGGAATATAAAATATGGGTCTGATGTCATCAAAGATGTCAAGAAGGACTTTCTAGAGCATATAACACAAAAGCAAAAATACAAAGAATGCCTAATAATTGCCTAGGTGAGACCAGGTGCTTTATGAAGAGGAATATCATTCTGGGCAAGGGCAATATCTTAGCAAAAGTGAAAACTTCTAGAAGCTGAACAGGTGCAAGAAGGCCAGTGAGCCTGGAGAGGAGTGAGCCAGGCTTTGTCAAAATTATAGGACAAATAACAGTGTCCGTTTAATTACTAAGAGAAAAGAAATTAAAAAAAACATTGAAATGTTTTAAACAAAGAGGTGAGTTAACAAGATTTGTGCTTCGAAAAGATAATACTTGATGTGAGATAATTCTACACAATTTATTAAGAGTAGGGAAGAGTGGGTATGGACATAAAAGTTAGGAAAGATGTCCTGAGGAAAGAGAACGGTCTCTTCTTGTTGGATACTGGCATAGCAGGTAGAGAGAAGAGGACACAGTCAAGATAACTTTAGGGAGTAAAATCAATAGAATTTGGTGATGGATGCATGTGGAGGTAAAATATAATCCCAATATCTGATTTAGTTAGGCAGCAGAATCATGATAACATTAAATAAAATAACAGATCTCAGAAAGGTATTAGGTATAGGAAAATGTTTAGAGACTGTTTATGAGTTCAGTTTCAAGATACATCTCAGAAAAGATACCAAGAAACACTCCAGAGAAAGATTTACTTCAAAGTTTGACATATAGGTCTAGTGTTCATGAAGGAACTCTGCATTGGAAATTTATAGATTTGTGAGTCATCTGCATGTAGGAGATAAATAAAGCCATAGACATAGATGATAATTATCTCAGAAGAGAGATGGGGAAGGATTTGGAATTGAGTTTTGATTTACTCAAAAGTTTAATGACCTTAAAGTGCTCATATTCTAGAAAGAAAGACAGAATACACATATACACACAGCATTAAAATAAACTTTGCTAATGCCTATTGTCTAATTTTCTTCTACATTGTCCAAGACAGAACAATGATGACATTGTGAAGGAGTTCTGGTCAGTGTCATGGAAGAAAACACACATTCAAACATTCAAGAGAAATTCATGCAAAGAAAAATATGATCATTTCTGTGAAAATTATTATGTAATTTCAAATAAAGGGGAAACTGAAGCCTCATACACTAGGGATGGAGCAAGAGAGGCCAGGATAAACAGGAGGTAAAGGGGAGTGGAGGCTAGTGAAATGTTCAGGACACTTTGTGTCAATAAATTATCTGAATTTTGGGTACATCAGGAGATTAGAGAATAGTAGAAATACGCACACAATGGTTTGGGGACACAGAGGTCATAGCTCCTCATTCCGTTTCATGAAATCACAAGGTCTTTATAGATCAGCAGCACTTGTCAAATAGGAATTTTCCATGAGAGCAAGAGGGGGTGAGTAGAACAAGTTTTTTTTTTTTTTTTTTGTGGTACTAGGGATTGAACCCAGGGGCGTTCTACCTCCGAGCTACACCCCTGGCCCTATTTTTTTATACTTTATTTTGAAACTGGGTCTCATGAAGTTGCGGAGGGCCTCACTAGGTAGAGAGAGAGAAAGAGACAGGGAGAGAGAGAGAGAGAGAGAGAGAGCTGAGGCTGGCCGCGAACCCGGATCCTCCAGTCTCTGCCTCCCAAAGTACTGGGATTACAAGTGTGCGCCACCACGCCTGGCTAGAACAAGTTTTTTTAAATTAAAAAATGTTTTTAATTCATATTATTTTAGGAAATATACAAAGTGATTTATCTCCTAATTATGACAGGGAGAGGATAAATAAGAAAATTCACTGAAAGGAAAAATGGTGGAGTGGGATAAAGGATAAGGAGGGAACTATACAAAACAGAGGATCGATTGTAAAAATTTGTCTGAAGATTTTCCCTATAGGCATAGGAAGGAAGGGTAGGTTTTGATTAGAAATGAGCTGTGGAAAATGGAGGGATTTAAGGCAATTGTGTCTCATTATGAACCAGTTGATTATGGCATTATCAAGAGTAATGGAAAGGATGTATGGGATGGTTTCCTGGGCCTGAGGAGTTATTTGTATACTATTGATGCTTTTTAACAGCAAAAAAATGCCTATTTTATTAAATTCTGTGTGTCTGCATGTCTGTGTGTGCAGACTCTGATATATATATGAACGTATATTTTCCAAAATACATTTTGCATAGTTTTATAGCAATATGTCTTTTTGTACCATGAAATATTTGTGCCCCAACATAGTAAGTAACTGGCCATTACATGATATACGTATTTCTCCACATAAATACTAGAAGTGGTACTCTACCACTTTAAACTCTTTATTACTTTTGACAAGATTACATTAGTAAAGATACACTGTTAAAGCAGCATATGCATCAGAAAATTTTTTACTCTTTTTTGGAAAATTTATGAAAATAAGAAGAGCCATTATAGATAGGAATTAGTACATTCCAAGTACTGCACTGAGGATTTCATGTCTGTTATTTAGCTTAATCCTTATGTACGTGGTTTTGTCTTTTATCATTCCCATTTTGTAGATGACGAAACTGACTGGTTAAATCATTTGATCAATACCACTGAATCCAGAGGGGAGAGCAAGGTTTCTAATTGGAGTCTGAAAGCAAAGGCTATGGCCCAAAAACATTCCCTAGTTTTATCTTGGTAATGATGCATGTGTTATTATTTTTATTGAAAATCAAATTCCTAGAGTTGATTTGTTTTAACTTACCTCTGCTAATTTTTATATTTTTTAATTTAACCTTTTATAATAGAAATGTAGCCCAAGAACAACTTGGCTTCCTAGGAGTCGGTCTTCAGAGTCTTTGCACACACACCCCCCATCTTCAACACACACAC
>PVJS01025277.1:9866-28088 GCA_004027185.1 Glis glis
CCGCAAAAAAAAAAAAAGCAAAAACTAAAAAGGGCTGGGGTTATAGCTGGTAGGTAGAATGCCCCTGGGTTCAATCCCCAGTATGAGAGAGAGAGAGAGAGAGAGAGAGAGAGAGGCCTGGCAGTGACATACGTCTGTAATCCCAGTACTTGGGAGGCTGAGAGACAGGAGGATTGCAGATTTGAGGCCAGCCTTAGCAATTTAGCAAGACCCTGTTTCAAAATAAAAAATAAAATAGGGCTGGGGTGTACCTCACAAGTAGAATGCCCCCGGGCTTGATTCCCAGCATCCCCCCAAATCAATAAAAAGATGGTGCAAAGATGTGGCCAGATGTCTCTCTTCAGGAAAAGTGAGCTTTACTCTCAGTATTATTTCTTTGGTGAGCTTTCAGAAAATTGAGTTAGAATTGTTTACGATTACTTTGTATTTCCAGGACCTGAGAAACTACTTGGAAAAACTCAAACTACTAGGCAAAGAGATATTTTAGAAGAGGAAACTAGGGAAAGAGAGGGAAGAAGATAGGTCCAAGACCACTTCCTCGATGCCATCGGTAGTGGAAATAACACCCACTAGGTTTAAATACTAAGAACATTAGTACTGACCTAAGTACTAGTTTCATAAGAACTCCACCCTGTCTCCTTTCAGGCCCATCCCTGTCCTCCTGGCCTCCGGTTCTCTGCCTCTCTATACACAGGGCTTGTGAAGTCAACACTAAACAGTTCTCCATTTTTCATTTCACTTCATTTTCCATCTGTATTAAATTTTTTCAGACTTGCAGTATTATCTTCAGTGGATCATTTATCAAGCTGCTGCGTTTAAGACGGGCGTGCCATCTGCCCTGGGAGGGAGACGGGGTGATGTTTCTATTTAAGCCAGAGTCTTTGGTCTTAGAATACAATCACTATTCCTCACACTGAGTAAGTGCTCTGCCAGGGAGGACCAGGAGCAAATCCCTCATGGTCCAGCTGTGAGTTGCAGACAAATAACACAAGGAAGACCGGCTTTGCTCTCTCTGACTTGAACGTGCAATTTCCTTCCCAATCAAGAATTGTTATGGTACAGCCTGCTCGTGTGAATTAAAAGCTTTCTGAGCATAAAGGAGCCCTTGTTAGGGTTAGAGAATCAGGTCAAGCTCAGATGCACTTTACAAGGGACATGTCTCCAATCACTGTCAGACTCTTCTTTTGAACCCAGCATCTTCCCTCCAGCCAATCCTTCTCATTCAGGGGTTTCCTCCCACCACGCCTGGTGTCACAGAGCCCCAGGACTTCATTCATTTGCAAGGGCACAGGAGAAGGGACAGAGGCATAGAGGGTAGGGGGAGAAGTGGCCAGTGGGACCTCCTAGGTTGGAAGCCAGGTGGGGACCACCTGTCTCTCTCCACCACCAGAAACGGAGCAGTGCAGACCCTTACCTTTGTTCCTGTGGCATTGACCTGTAGTGACAACTGACAGTTATGGCTTCATTGAAGAAAGCAGAGCAGCTGGCACGGTCTGCTGGGTGTGCTCCTAATTTGTGCACGGATAGCTTTGTAGTTCACAATGGGTTCTGGCCTGCAGAGACTGGAGCCAGACCGAAAAAAAAAAAAGAAAGAAAAAGAAAAGCCCTTCTATTGAAAAAGTGACTTCCTTCTTCCCACTGAAGTCAATGTTAAAATTTGCTTTCATGGGAGTCAAAGGGTTAGCCCAACAGTTTAAAAAAAAAAAAAAAGAACACACACAAAGACTGTCTTCTTCTTCTTCCAGGCCAATCGTGTATTTCTCTTGAATTCTTAAATCCCACTGCTGCCTCCTGGCCGGTCAGTACACAGACTGAACTTGGAACATGATTTCTGAAAAATGCTAGCATCTCCAGAAGAAGCATAATGCCATTGTGGTCTGTCTGTCTATCTGTCTGTCTCTCTCTCTCTCTGTACTGGGGACTGAATTCAGGGGGCTTTCTACCTCCAAGCTATACCCCCAGCCCTTTTCATTTTGAAACAGGGTCTAAGTTGCTGAGGCTGGCCTCGAACCTATGATCCTCCTGTCTCAGCCTCCTAAGCACCAGGATTACAGGTGTGTGCCACCATGCCTGGCAATTCTGTTGTTTTCAAATAACAATTTGAAACCACCGCTGGGTCTATATAGAACAAGATGACACCTTTCTCAGACTGAAACTAAAGGGGCAAGAGGTGCACACAGGGCCAGGTGCAGGTAGGTTGTGGCTGCGCAGGCAGTTAGCTCACGCATAAACCTTCACTTACCATGTTATTCACTCTTGCAGACATTTGCTACTCTTTGGTCCCCCCAGTGGCCATTTCCCTTCCTAATGGTACTTGGAGTTTCCATCAGTCCTGGGGCTTCAGAGAGATTGGCTCCCCCTCCTGCCTCAGAGTGAACTTGGTAGACCTAAACAAACCAGCTTCCCCATCTACCTGTTCACCTCCTCCACTGGTCTCAGATAAACCAGTAACCCCATCAGATCCCTGGAGACACGAGAGCCATTTTGAAACCTCTGGGAAAACCAACCTCCACAGTCTTCCACAGGTGCTACCAGAAAAAAGATCCGCTCTTCCTCCGGAAGGTGTGGGAGGAGGCCTCGGGCCTGGAGTGGCCGTGGGTTTTTGCTATCACAATGGAAGCCTGGGGCTGCCTGGGAAGAGGATGGTGATGGTAAGTAGGAGTGATGTGACTGAGGATGAAGCCGAGACACAGAGGAACAATGGCGTTGGAGTCCCAGCTTTCTTCGTCCTTGTTAGGACGGCTGGATCAAGACTCGCCTGAGGCTGGAGTCTGTCTGTGGGCATTTCCAATATGTAAGCCACAAAACTTGCTTTATTGTTTAAGCCAGGTCAAGTTGGCTTCTCTGTTGCTTATGACAAAATAGCCCTGAATGATATCAATCCCTTGTTGGGAACCTCTTCTATCTCCCCACTGTCTATAAACACAAGTTTATGGATATGTTTATGGCCTTGAGGGCATGACACAGGTATGTTCTTATGCCCAAGCTCATTGAGATGCGTACATTAAATATGTACACTTTTCATACATCAATCATACCTCAATAAAGTGTATTTTATTTTTAGAAAGTTTAAATTTTCTTGCCGGGCGTGGTGGCGCACGCTTGTAATCCCAGTACTTGGGAGGCGGAGACTGGAGCATCTGGGTTCGTGGCCAGCCTCGGCTACTTAGTGACGCCCTCCGCAACTTCGTGAGACCCGGTTTCAAAATAAATTATAAAAAATAGGGCTGGGGGCGTAGCTCGGAGGTAGAACGCCCCTGTGTTCAATCCCCGGTACCGCAAAAAAAAAAAAAAAAGAAGAAAGTTTAAATTTCTTATCATAGCATTTGAGACACTATACAAAAGGAACATAGTCAACCTTTTTATTCTAGTTAAACTAGTCTTATAAAAATTCTGTCTACCTCCTTTCTCTGCTTATCTTTCCTTGAAAGTTACTCTTAGATTTTACATCTTCCCCGATCTTTCCAAAACCATATTTATCTCTTTTGAACTCTGCTTCTCTTCACCTTCTTCTTCCAACTGTTATTATTTCTGTATTCCCTTTTCCTTGCCCATCTCGTGTTGTTCCTCACCTCGATGTGTATCAGTCTGTCTTCTCAAGAGCAGGCCTCACAGCTTCAAGATCACCGTCTGTCTCACCACCTCGCGCGCACGGTGGGTATGTGCTGGGTGCTGGATGGTTGCCCACAGTGACGCTTCTGACTGACGTCAGTGCAAATGGGTATGCCTGCAGAGGGGAAGGACTTACATACAACCTAGGAACCTGAAAACAATCACACCAGAAGGAAGGGTCTGGCTAAACATTTTTCACCTGAGGATGCAATGGGTCTATTCCATCTAAGAAAACCATCTCTGTAAAAGAAATTTTGTTAATGGACTATAATCTATTTTTATGTGTGTGGGGGTTGTTTTGTTTTGTTTTTTTGGTACTGGGGATTGAACACAGGGGCATTTTGCCTCCAAGCTAAACCCCCAGTTCTTTTCATTTTGAAACAGGGTCTGGCTAAGTTGCAGAGTCTTGCTAAACTGCTGAGGCTGGCCTCGAACCTGCGATCCTCCTGTCTCAACCTCCCAAGTACTGGGATTACAGATGTGCACCACCACACTTGGCGACTATAACCTTTTCACTCTTCAAATCCTGGGACTTATGGAAACAAGTGCAGTAAACTTATTTGGGTGATTTAATTCTATTTTGAAAGCACACTGGAGCTTTCTTAATCAAAAGCAAGTATCAAGTGGTCATATAGCCCCCGTGACTCAGGAGATGCCTGTGGTCAAGTAAGTCTGCCAAGTAGGTGGTCCAGGTGCCAGGGTAATTTGGTGGTCTCAGTGCTCAGTTCTTGGAGTGAAGCCTCCAAGTGATGGCTGGCCATTCAAGAGATACCCAGGCCAGAGCTGGGCGGGGTGGTGCATGCCTGTAATCACAGTACTTGGAAGACTGAGACAGGAGAATCGCAAGTTCAAGACCAGTCTGGGCAACTTAGTGAGAACTTCAGCAACTTAGCAAGACCCTGTTTCAAAATAAAAAGTAAAATAGGGTTGGGGGTGTGGCTTAGAGGTAGACTGCCCCGGGTTCAATCCCTAGTAACACCCAGTAACAGAGAGAGAGAGAGAGAGAGAGAGACCAACCCCCAGACCTAAAAGCCTGCAGAGTATGTGTAGGGCTATCAAGGCACTGTTTCTGTGTCTTTTCTCACCTACGTTTCCTCTGGCTTCATGGAGTCTGTTTACAAAGAGAAGTAAATGCCTCTCCACTGCTTGGCCTCCAGGTAGGTTTTATTGTGGCTCTTTAAAGCTTTATGACATTCTGTGGTGTATTTCCCTTGCATTACGCCATGACCCATATTACAGTGGAAATAGGCTGTCCTGGGGATTTCATAGCCTGAACACTTAATGACATCACTCTGGGAAATGAAGGGACGACTATGTAAGAAAAATCCAATTTGGCTTGCTTCAGCCCCAGTTGCCTTAATTAGTCTCTGTTTTTCATGTAATGGAAGGAATAAACCTAAGGATGGCTGGCCAGGAAAATTATAAGCTTTCAGGGACACTTGGTTACTGTAATTTTTCTGCTGGTAGAAAATGTTGTTAAGGCAAGGATTCATTCTCTGTCTTTAGGACACAGACTATAAGGAGAAAGAAAGGGACGCACATAAATCCTCACAAAGGGGCTAAAGTACACTGTCTGGTGGCCTCCGCCATCTTGGCGCCTCGTTCTTGCAGAGAGCACAAACTCCTTCTTCAGTCCCTCCTCCCTCCCCTGGCTGTGAGCCTTTGACCTTTGTGAAACATGTAATAGGTGATAGGGAGTGGGGGGAAGGCCACCGCCTGCAACGACATCCCTGTTGACTGATTTTTAAGGACCATCAGAGAGAACAAGGGACATGTTTCACTAAGCGTGGGCTTCGTTCTTCTGAGTCAATAGATGCTTCCAAAGCAGTCAAGGCTCCATCTGCTATGTCTGAGTAGGAGGTTTGATATTTGCACTGAGAAACACTGAATTCCTAGAACATCAAGAGGTGATTCAAGACTTTTCCTGCAAGTCAGTTAGACTTTAAATAGATGAGTTGCATATTCATGAGCAGATATATTTATCTCATATGCTCCAAGCATGAGAAGAAAGACCATCAGCGTCACCTTTCCTGTGGTCATGCCTCGTGATACCAATGAACTTAGGTGATAATGTTTTAAAAACAAGTAGATGAGATGCTTAGCTCTTCAGTGAGCCAACTATCCAGACCTCTAAAGGCTGTGGAGACAGAACAACCACAGCCCAGACAAGGTCTCTGACCCACTGTGCTCTGTGTATGTAAATCACATGGTATGCAGGGTGTGCTGGTGCACGCCTGTAATCCCAGTACTGGGGAGGCTGAGACAGGAGGATCGCAGTCTCAGTAACTTAGCAAGACCCTCAGCAACTTAGCAAGACCTTGTTTCAAAATTAAAAAGGGGTTGAGGGTATAGCTTGGAGGTAGAATGTCCCCGGGTTCAATCCCCAGCACCAAACAAACAAAACAAACAAAATCACAGCTGTATCTTGCTGGCTAGCCATTGCTCTCTTCCTGATCTAGGGCACACAGTAACTCATGTGACTTGTTAAGTGTATCTCTCTAGAAAAAGGACAACTGCTTTCCCACCCCACCCTTGCCCCATAAGGATGTTGGATACTGCATGGGAACAAAGAGAAGATGCAAAGAAAATGTGGCACTTGCGACCAGCCGCACTGGAATCAGGGCTGCTGGGGATGTGTGACCTTCCACGAGCCACCTTGCCTCTCTGAGCCCTATTCTTGCTTTTCTTCCCTCCTTCCTTCATCCCCTCGTGTATTCAGCAAGTGTTTCTAGGCTACCTGCTATGCATCAGGCACTGGCCCATGTGCATGGAAAATAGCAGTGCAGGAAACAGGCCAAGTCGCTGCCTTCATGGGGTTTATATCTTGATGGGGAAGAAGGAGGGACACAGACCAGAAACATAATGTCTGGTCATTTTTAGTCAATCCACTGGGACAAAGCAAGCAATGATCTTCTGATTCTATGGGCAAGACTTTATATTTCATTATATTAAAATAGAGACTATCTGACTTTTAATTCACCTTTATAAAAGATTCCAGACATGTGTTTCCTTAGACAGCATTCAATATGAACTGGAGACAAAGAAGAGAAAGTGGCGGGCCCCTCTACACACAGGCTGCTGTCCTTGCAGAATTCACTTAACCTCTTCCTCCTCACTGTGGCTACAGTACTTTCCTTGACCTCCTCCTGGGCGAATCTAAGGAGCCAGCAGGAGTGAGTTTGGGGACAGAGCCTGATGAACTCCAAACACCGTGAGCTATTAAGGCCGATAGATAATGGTGACTGCAGATTGAGGTGTAGTGATGTCAGTGACAATAAAAAGCCGAGCATGGTGGGTGTACGCCTGTAATCCCAGTACTTGCAAGGTTGAGACAGGAGGATTGAAGGTTCGAGGACAACTTCTTAGCAAGATCCTGTTTCAAAATAAAAGATAGCCAGGTGTGGTGGCGCACGCTTGTAATCCCAGTACTTTGGGAGGCAGAGACAGGAGGATCCGGGTTCGCGGCCAGCCTCAGCTCTCTCTCTCTCTCTCTCTCTCTCTACCTACCTAGTGAGACCCTCCGCAACTTCGTGAGACCCGGTTTCAAAATAAAATATAAAAAAATAGGACCGGGGGTGTAGCACGGAGGTAGAACACCCCTGCGTTCAATCCCCGGTACCGCAAAAAAAAAAAAAAATGATAAAGCTGGATGTGGTGGAGCACCCTTGTAATCTCAGTACTTGGGAGGCTGAGACAGAGGATCGCAGTTTCGAGCTCAGCCTCAGCAACTTAGTGAGACCCTGTTCCCAAATAAAAAATAGGGCTGGGGTATAGCTCAGAGGTAGAATCCCTCTGGGTTCAATCCCAGTACTAAAATAAATAAATAAATAAATAAATAAATAAATAAATAAATAAATAAATAGGGCTAGGGGTGCAGCTCGGAGGTAGAACGCCCCTGGGCTCAATCTCCAGTACCCTCCCACCCCCCCCAAAAAATCAAGGAAGGATGCATGCAATCATCTCTCCCTGAGTTCTTCCCCGTTTCTAAGGGGGCTGGCTCCGAGGCTTATTCACGTCCTTGTGGAGCGCCTCCAGCTCTGGGCATCACTAGACCAATTCTACCACTGGAAGAAACTTCGCCTCGACCTGCGCCTCCGTATAAATTCTTAATCACTTTGGGCTTCCAACCTTCCATTTGCCTTGTGTTCTTTGGCACCACTGTTAATATTTAAAGACATGTAAATGGGTGTTGTTAGCTGAAAATGAACAGACGATGGGTGAAAGGAAACTGTGGATAGGATCTATCTTTCTCCATTCTCAATCTGTTTTGGATTGAAGGCAAGAAAAGACCATATTAGTAAGAGAAAAATTGGCCTAAATGTGAGAACAGTTGCTTTTAAAAACCTATGCATCGTTAAGTATTCACGGAATGGCAAGAGGCCAGGAAGGCACTCACTGGTGCTTCCCATTCCTCCCCAGGATTTGTTTGCAGAGAGTGTACTTGTGTCTTCAAGTGCCACCCATGCTCCCATGTGGAAAACCTTATCTGTGCTGTAGTCTTTCTACTTTCTATGTAAATAAAATGGTTAAATATGAAGCAAGCAGAATTGTGATTCAAAGGGCAGATCATTAGACTGATAAATGTTAAGCTAACAGAAGCCTTTCCCCTCAAAGACCTTGTCCTTGTTAGGAATGATCCTAGCCCAGGGAGCTGAAAGCTGATTGCCTTTATAATTCCTCAAGCATGGGACAGAAGCTGGTAAAGAGACCAGGCGCAGAAATCATGCAAGGGTGGAGTGGTTCTACGTCATTTCTGCCATCATTGTGAGATTAAAAGATTCCTTTCCACATAAAAAAGATGTATGTCATGACACAGCAATAAAAAGGGATGAACTGCTGGTATAAGAAAAAATACACCCGCATCTCAAGAACATGTTGAGTGAAAGAAACCAGACACATGGAAGTACTATATGGTTTCATTGACGGGGAGTCTAAGAACAGACACCACTGGCCTGTGGAGAGTTCAGAACACAGGTTCCCTCTATTGGAGGACAGTGCTGGGAAAGGGGCATGAAGGAGATGTGTAGGGTGATGCAAACATCCTGTGTCTCCAGCTGGGTGGTACGTATAGGGGTGCACACATACACATTCTTGAGCTGGACCTTACGGTGTCTGCATCTGCCGGGCATGGTGGTGCACGCTTGTAATCCCAGTACTTGGGAGGCAGAGACTGGAGGATCCGGGTTCACGGCCAGCCTCAGCTACTTAGTGAGACCCTTCGCAACTTTGTGAGACCCGGTTTCAAAATAAAGTATAAAAAATAGGGTCGGGGGTGTAGCGTGGAGGTAGAACACCCCTGGGTTCAATCCCTGGTACTGCAAAAAAAAAAAAAAAAGATGTCTGCGTCTTGTGGCATGTGTCATGGTCTGGATATGGAATGTTGCCTGGCAATGCAACAATATTCAGAGGTGAAATCATTTCATTGACTCAGGGCTCTAATCTCCTCGCTGGAGAAATCCACTGAAGGGTTAATAATTTGAATGAATTTACTGGGTGGTAACTTAGGCAGGTGGGGCGTGGCTGGAGGAGATAGGAGGTAGGTCATTGGGGGTGTGGCCTTGGGAACTATCTCTGTCCCTGGTTGCTTCCTGTCTTTCTCTGCTTCCGGCCACCGTTGAGTTGAGCTCAGCTTTCCTCTGCTATGCTGTGCCACCATGATGTCTGCCTTGGAGTTGGCTGACTATGGACTGTAACTCTGAAACTCTGAGCCAAATAAAATTTCCTTCTCCATGTTGTTTGTGTCAGGTATTTTGGTCACAGTGATGGAAAAGCGGAATAAAAAACATGGAAGGTATATCATGGTTTCTTTTTTTAAAGGACATTACACAGCTGGGTGTCAGTGGTACACACCTGTAATCCCAGTACGTGGAAGGCTGAGACAGGAAGATTGCAGGTTCAAGGCCAGAAACTTAGTGAGATCCTCAGCAACTTAGCAAGACCTTTTTCAAAATAAAAAATAAAATATGGCTGGGGTGTAGAACAGAGGTAGAATGCCTCTGGGTTCAGTCCTCTGTAACACACACACATACACACACACACACACACACACACACACACACACAAAAAGACATTACACTTAGGAGCCATCTGAGGACAAATTTGTAACAATAACAATGATTGATATATTTTTAACATTTGCCTGTCTACAAAAGACTTTGGTACAATTATCTCTTTGATTCTTACAGGCTTCTTTGAGGTTAAATGAGGAAGGCGAGACTCATGGGTGTTAGAGGTGATGAGGCTGTCCCTCTTCTTCCCATTCCATCAGCCCAGGGACACTGGGTGCCTCAGTAGCAGTGCTTCTTTGGGGGGACATTGTTGTCTCTTAGGATGCACTCTTATTGTGTGGGTCTATTTCATGAATTGCAGAGCACACGCCATTACTGGCAGACGTCCTTCCCAAAATGTCAACAGATTCACTAGAAACACCTTCACACATTTTCTGACACCCCTGGAAGACTCTCTGGAGGGTGTTGGAGACTCTCACTGAGAACATTTGTGCTTGCTGAATCCCTGGAGAATGGGGCCCAAGCCCCAGTTCACCTTCTTTTATTTTAATTTTTATCTTTTGGTACTGTGGATAGAACCCAAGGGAATTTTACCTCCAAGCTACACCCCCTCTTTTTATTTTGAAACAGGGTCTCACTAAATTGTCAAGGTGGCCTTGAACCTGTGATCCTCTTGTCTCAACCTCCCAAGTACTGGGATTATACGCCTGTGCCACGATGCCCAGTTAAACCCCAGTTAAGCTTTAATGTACAGAGAAACTGGAGTCCTGCTGAGAGGTTCTTTGTTTGCGCCCTGATGCAGAAGGGATGTTGGGCTGGGTCCTCTGTTAAGCCACCTTCCCTGCATGAGCTCAAGTCACCCACAAAGTCCCTTCACTTTATCCATGGGCCCGGCTTGAACATCCATACATGTGTGTTGGGGTGGGGCTTGACCCACTCTGTCTCCTGAAGGTCCAATACTCTACCCATGTTCCCTTCCCTGGTTGCACCACTAGGATGAAGGATTTGGAACACAGAAGGTTGGGGATTCATACCCTCAGAAGTGGGGCCTCCATGGCTGTGGCCTCTCTACCAGGGCTTAAGGACACATAATAGATACATTTGGGTCTACACTAAATATCCTTGATTTTGTCTTTTGACCTGCAGAGCCTAAAATATTACTTACTGGTCCTTTACAAAAACATTTCACGCTGGCTGCATCATCTTGATGCCTCACCCCAGTTTATAACCAGCAGAGCTCTGACAGGGCTTGTGAGCAAAGGCTGTTGTGTCTGGAGCCACTGTAGCTTCCTTTACACTGCAAGAATAGGACAAAGGATGGAAAGAGATCGCCTTCATGAAGATGCCCACCAAGCCCTTTAAGGAACAAGGAGAGTTAAACGAAGCTGTAGAGACCATTGGTCAGTCACAGATAATGCCCCTTACTTAAATCAAATGGTTGAAAAATATAAATAAATAAACAGTCACCTTAGATTGTCTTCCACCTGATACCCCACCCCATGATGGTATGAAAGTTATCAGAATTAAATAGGAGACTCTGTTTAAACCCCAACATAAACAAGCAATCAAAGCCAGCCAGAAGGCTATGAAGGAAGAGTCCTTACACATTGCCTTGCAGGGAAAGTGGCTTAACCAGAGGACCCAGCCAATGTCCCATGAGTGGTGATAGTTGTCAAGAAGACTGTCAGGACCACCCCTGGGTAAAGGCCATCATAACCTAGACTAGAGTTCTCATGGTCAGCCCAGCAACTATCTGCTCAGCACTGAACCGGGGTCACTCCTGTTCATTCCTGAGGTCAAAGACACTCTAGAGATACATGATGTAACCTTCCTTGTTTTTGCCTTTAAAAACTTCCCTCACCTCACCCTCTTCGAATATTCCATTCAATGCCATTCCCAAAGAAATGTCATTATTCTTCGAAGAATCTTTTCCTGATTTTTTTTTTAGCTTGACAACAGCTTGGTGACCAGCTTGTACACTTAGTTGGTTGACATTAAGAAAATCACTCAATAAAATGGCAGAAGAACACTGATGTAAAAATTTATTTATTTATTTTTTTGCAGTACCGGGGATTGAACCCAGGGGCGTTCTACCTCCGCGCTATGCCCCCGGCCCTATTTTTTATACCTTATTTTTGAAACTGGGTCTCACAAAGTTGCGGAGGGCCTCACTAAGGAGAGAGAGAGAGAGAGAGAGAGAGAGAGAGAGAGAGAGAGAGAGACAGGGAGAGAGAGCGCTGAGGCTGGCCGTGAACCCGGATCCTCCGGTCTCCGCCTCCCAAAGTACTGGGATTACAAGCGTGCACCACCACACCCGGCTCTGATGTAAAAATTTAGCACTTCACTTTATTGATTTGATTTCTGCCTTGGGTTTCTTAAGGCCAAAGATGATTCATTTGTCCATTGACAGACACGAGGAGACAGAGATAGAGGAAAGACGAACTCTTCTCCTGAGGAGCTTCCTGACAAGTGAACAGGCGTTTGCCTGGCTGCTGAGACAGGAGTAGGCAGCACGGCTCATGACTGGCTGAAATAGAGAAGGTGGAGCCCGGTGTAGGTCCAGAAAGGATGAGCTCACCTGCCAGGTGGGCAAGGATCAAGCCGAAGGGGTCAGCAGGGCCACACTCTCTGAAGGCCCTAGGGGAGAGTCTGTCCCCTGCCTTTCTCTTAGCTTCTCCTGTGACCTGCAATCCTTGTCATTCAGTGGCTTGTAAACACATCATTCCAATCGGTTTCTGTTGTCACATGGCTTTCTCTCTCCCTCTGGTCTCTTCACATGCTATTTCTCTTTCCTATGTATATTCTCTGACACTTCTTAAAAGGATACCAGTCAGAGCCGGGCATAGTGGCACATGGCTAGTACCTGGGAGAGTGAAACAGGAGGATCTCAGGTTTGAGGTCAGCCTTGGCAACTTTGTGAGACCTGTTTCAAAATTAAAAAAAAATGAAATTGGGCTGAGGTGTAGCTCAGGGGTAGAATACCCTTGGGTTCAATCCCCAGCACCACATAAAAAAAGACCCCAGTTATACTGGGTTAGGGCCCACCCTAATTCAGTGGGACCTCGTCTTAACTTGATTATATCCACAAAGACCCTATTTCCACAGAAGGTCACATGCACAGGGATTAGAACTCAAGTTTTTTTTTTCCCCCTCCAGGGGAGGGGATACAATTCTACCTTCATTATTGTAAAGATTTGAGTACAAATAGTTGATTTGAGAGATGGTTCCGGGAAGCTCTGGCTAGCGAGGGGTAGTGGGGGATGGGGATATGAGATAGGATAGGTGAGAAGGCCAAAACAATGTGCATTGTGCCGCAGAGTGCCCTGTGGGTCCCTGGAGTCCATTTCCACTGGGGAAATCTGGCAGAGAATATAGAAAACATCTCAAAGTTATTCCCTCACCGCTCCCCCACTGCCCCAGGGTTGAGGAAGATGGGGAATTTATCCTTCAATTCCCATCCGTCACTGGCTGAGGGCTGCTCCCTGGGATCATTAATTTCCTGGTACTTAATGGCTGCTTGCCTGAAGCTAAAGAGAAATCTCTCAAGTGCAGAGTAGCTTGTGCCCTCAAAGGGAAACTGCATGCATGTCCTGCAGTGAGCAGGGGACACCGTGGGAGCACTGATGGTCTTTGTTACGGCCATGCTACTGTTTTGGTTCTTTTGGGTGTGTGTGTGTGGCACTGAGGATTGAATTCAGGGGCATTCTACCTCCGAGCTATACCCCTCGGAGTGTAGCTTGGAGGTAGAAAATAGGTACGCCCTATTTTATTTAGAAACAGGGTCTTACTAGGTTGCTGAGAGTTTCACTGTTAAACCACAAGCGTAGAACAAAAGATCCGAGACCATCAACTCAGCTGAGGCAAGAGGCTTTATTAGCCGCGGCAGCTACTGCTCCCCCGCAAAGGCGGAAACGGCAGCCCCGTGTCAGCTCACGGTTCCCTTTTTGTAGCAAGCAAGCCAGTTACAGAAGCAGAATTCGCAGGTTATGGTTTGAGCCGACCAACCACAGAAATTCTTTCCTTATTTGGAATAAAGAGCAGAGACTGGGCTCTTTCTTTTCACGGGCTTCTTCTCCTGGGTGGGACTGGCCGTTACCACAGGCAGCCCAGGACTAGGGAAATGACTCAGCACTCAGCCATTATGGAAACTGGGCACAGGAATGTTCAATATTACATCACTACTTGCTGAGGCTGTCCTCAAACCTGTGATCCTCTTGTCTCAGCCTCCCAAGTACTGGGATTACAAGCATGTACCACCACGCCTGGTTTCTGATTTGGTTCTTTTAATCCACTCCCTCCCCATTAGGGATTGAACACAGGAGCATTCTATCTTCAAGTAGTAGCCTCAGCCCTATCTCCAAGTAGTAGCCTCAGCCCTATTTTAATTTAAAACAGGGACTCACTAAGTTGCTGAGGGTGTCACTAAGTTGCTGGGTCTAGCCATGACCCTGATCCTCCTGTCTCAGTCTTCCAAGTACTGGGATTACAGGAGTGTGTCACCATGCCTGGTGCCCCTTTTACTTTTTATTTTGAGACAAGGTCTTACTAAGTTGCCCAGGCTGGCCTTGAACTTGTGATCCTCCTGCCTCCTGAGTCACTGGAGATTACAGGTGTGCACCACTGTGCATGGCTCAAAGTTGGGTTTTTTTTTGTTTTTGGTTTTGTCTTTTTGGTTTTCTTGGAGGTGCTGGGACTGAACCCAGGGTCATGCATATGCTAAGCATGTGCTCTGCCACTGGGCTACATCCTCAGCCTTCTAGGTGTTATTCTTTTTTCTGTAGTACTGGGGATTAAACCCAGGAGCATTCTACCTCTGAGCTACAGCCCCAGCCCTATTTTTTATTTTGAAACAGGATCTCACTAAGTTGCTGAGGGCCTCTCTAAGTTGCTAAGGCTGGCCTCAAACCTTTGATCCTCCTAACTTAGCCTCCCAAGTAATGGGATTACAGGCATGCCGTTGTGCCTGGCTAACACCTAGGATTTCAAGCACAATTTGGGGTGTGAGTGTTGCTACAGGAGAGATGGCTGTCTGTTCATCACTGTGAAATGCCTCATTCTTTTATAATCACATAATGAGTTCTTGGAACATTCTCTTTAAAAGGATAGATGCAGCACTGTAACAAAATCGTGTTATTAAAATTTGATAACCTGCAAACAGCCATTTGTGGCTTTTTCAGTACTTAGGGCTCCTTCAAGAGAGTACTTAGTTTTCCTGACGTGCATTATTTATGACTATAAAGGAAGAGTAAAGAACTGTAAGTTTAAAAGAAATGCTGGCTAGCACAACACGAACAGTGTGATTGCGTGTGGCTTTTCCTAAGCTTGGCCCTTTTTCTAGTCCCATAGTATAGTGGAAAGAAAATGAGATTTGCGGTCAAAACGTGTGTGTGTGTGTGTGTGTGTGTGTGTGTGTGTGTGTTACTGAGGATTAAACCCAGGGATACTCTACCTCTGAACTATACTCCCAGTCCTTTTTAAATTTTTTGTGCCTTTGTGCAGGTCCTGCAGGCTCTGCTGATCTCATCGCCCATTCAGTGGCCTCCAGCTGGGGCAGCAATGGTGAGTGGGATATGTAGGCATCATAATGCAATAATCGCTTCACTCGCTGGAAATGGCATGATTCTCAAGATGGCTACACTTTGGCTATGCAGAAACATTTAAAACAGCTCTCCCTCCACCCAACGTGGAATAAATACTAGGACAGAATTTCCTAATTTCATGAGAAGATTTTCCTTAGTTTTTGTGTTCAAAAGTTATCTAAGAAGTTCCAGGATATAAAGGTCTCCAAAGTACCAAATTTTCTTAGTATTGCTAAGGACAGTGGTTCTCAAAGTGTCCTCCTTGGACCAGCAGCATCAGCTGGGAATGTAACAAGACTGCAAATTCTCTGCCCCCGGATTTACTGAATTTACTGAACCAGAAACTCTGGGGTGGGCCGGCAGTTCATGTGTTAACAGACCCTCCACGTAATTCTGATCCTAGATAGTATTTGAGAATCACTGCTAGACCATACTCATGAAAATATTTGATCATATAAATACTATTTTGTAATTTTTTATAAACCACTTAATGTATATTTACTTTCGTATATAGACTATTGTGCAAGAGATACAAATGGCAAATTAATAGTCCAGATATCATAGACAGAACTTGACTCCTGGGCTTCAGAAAGATGTGGAAACTTCTCCCAAAGAATCTTTTTTTTTTTCTTTTTCTCTAAACTTTATTTTCTTGCACTGATGTGGGCTTGTTTCTCAAGCCTCCGTCTGAGAAAATGACCCACATAAGGCATTGTGAAGAATCGTTTTCTATTGTCCCTTCTATTTAGGTGCCAAGGTATAGGCCACCGCTTAAACTTGTGCCAGGCAACTTTTCCAAAGATGCCTCTTCTCCAAGCACCAGGTCTAGCTTCTTCCTGACCAGTGTGAAGAAGCCTTAATGCCTTTCCTCTCTCCTGGATGACTTTATCAACTACCTTTTCTAACCACTCTGGACTTAGCATTGACAATCTCTGCCGCCTGGCCTCCTGCTCTACAGTGACAAGCATGTTTCTTTCTTTCAGTAGGACATACCAAAGCTTATGGAAATCTTCATTACTCTTGTTCCTTAATTGCTGACCGGCTCAAGCAGCTCCAGATTTCACTTTTTCTTCCCCCAATTCTTTAGGTCATCAAAAAAGTCTTCCAATCCTTTCCTTGACAATGTGGCATGAAATAATCTATCCTGGTGAAAGATGTCACATTTGGTGCATTCTTAAGCAACAAACTAAGAGAAAACCTGCAACCTGTGCTGGCAGGGGCCTTGGGAGTTATTAATGACCGGAAGCCTTTAGAACCACTGAGACTTGTCTATACAGAACAGCCAAATTGACTATTTTGTAATTTTCATAGTCACTTTCTCATCTGAGCTGTGCTACAACAGCGTAGGATCAGCATAACAGATATTTAACCCATGGGGAAAAAAAACAAACAAACGTGGATACCTAGGATCAGAGAAGTTAAGTGAGGATCTCAGGATCACACAGCCAGTGCACATTGAAGAACTAAATCCTGGTGTGGTTTCTTTGCTACTTCTGAGCTCTCTCCATTTTATTCTTTCTCAGCTCTCCCTTGTTTTATCCATAATCTATATATCTTGGAACTGAGATGTCTGCCTGCAACTCAGATCAGAAGGGGATAGAATACAGAGATTACAGCTGATTTTTGAAAATTTCTGTGACAAAAATCTCCAGGGACTGAACTGTAAGTTTTTTCAAATGAAGAGTTTAAAGTTGTAGTCCGATGTTTACCTCTTAACAAGAAGGGACCATGCTGAGTGCCCCTTCCGGGTGGTGAGTAGTCTGACTGCTGTTCCCAGGATCATTCACAGAGGCCTGGGGTCCAGGGTCTGCTGGGCGTGCCAGGAGGACTCAGGCCTGTGGCCTAGTGGTGCTCTGTGGACTGGTTCTGTGAGCCACACTGCCACCTTCTGGGGAGCTCGCCTCCGCCGCCTGTGTTCTATGTTCGGTGCCAGTATTCCAAACCAAAGGCGGGTCTTCATCTCAACGGGACCCATTTCAGTGGGATGAAATGATGATGACGATGGTGATGGAGTATAAAACAGAGGATTTTGTCTTGAAAGCACATCCCACATTGAGCACAGTCGATCAAATAAAAAAAGAGATGAGAATACACAAGGGGCCGCTACTATGTTGTGGGGAGAGGGATGATCAAGGATTGAACCCAGGAGAGCTCTACCACTGAGCCACACCCACAGTCCTTTTCAGATTTTATTTTGAAATAGGGTTTTGCTATGTTGCTCCATGCTGGCCTCAAACCTGCGATCCTCCTGTCTCAGCCTCCCAAGTAGTAGGATTACAGATGGGCACTACTATTTTTAAAAGGTGAAAACTGATGAATGGCCATTGGGAGGAAATGAAGAAAACTTGAAAATGTATAATCCATAGTGGTTGGTTCTGGAACATGGGATCATGAGCGCTTTGTAAATTCTCTGTTTTCCAAAATTTCTATAATAATCAGGTTGTAGAGTATATTGCTTGGGGCCATCCATTGTATCCGTTTCTATAGCAAAGTACCACAGACTAGATGGCTGGAAGGGACAGAAACTTATCATCTCACAGTTCTGGAAGCCAGAAGTCTGAAACCAAGTTCTGTATGGACTGTGTTCTCTTGGAAGGCTCTAGGGAGAATCTGTCCCGTGTCTTTCTCTCAGCACCGGCACCACCAGGCCTTCAAGTCTCGGCCTCCTCACAGGCCAACGTGTCTTCTTCTCTCGTAAGGATGTGGCTCGGAGCTGGATTAGGGGCCCACCCTACTCCAGCATGACCTCGCTTAATATTTGTAAAGACTCTGTTTCCAAATAAGGTCCCATTCTGAGGTTCTGGGAAACATGTGCATTTGGGGGACACCATTCAGTACATCCAGGCTTTGGGTTCAGATCTCAACTTAGTTACTTATTAGCTGTTTAATTTTGAGCCAGCTATTGGCTCTTTTCTTTCCTGTTTTCTTTTCTTTCATGTGTGTGTGTGTGTGTGTGTGTGTGTGTGTGTGTGTGTGTTACTAGGGATTGAACCCAGGGGCATTCTACCACTGAGCTACATCCC
>PVJS01025278.1:0-27991 GCA_004027185.1 Glis glis
TCATAGCTCTTAACATTGTACTAACCCACTTTTATTCATTTTCCATCAAATAAATCAAACAACATCTGTTATAAATTTCTCTCTCATCCTTTCAAATATGTAAAGTCTGAGATCACTGCCCCACTTCTGTAGTGATACCTGCAAATCAACCCAAACCTTGAAGAGCCTCATAAACTTAACCAGCTTTTTCTAAGTTTAATTTTATCCCCCAAACAATATTAGCTACCAAATTATGTTTGGAGAACAGTAGGTGATTTTGCTGAAGAATTTTATTTAAAAAAAGAATACATTTGAAATGCTTTAATAGTTTATGCCCTGTAAACATTTGACTGTGGTCATTAGTCACACTGAGTTAGCCCACAGTATGATGGCAGTTAAGATATGAAATTAGCACTAATTAAAATTAAAATGCGTTGTTTTTAAATTACTAGATGGTTTTAATTGTTACTAGAGTGATGAGCTACAATTTAAGTCACTCACTGTTTTGAACATCTCTGAAATGTCTGTTGTGTGTAGCATTTACTGGGCATGTATTTTTAACTTTGGCCATTTACGCACTATGTTGCTGAGTCATGCCAGGGTCACAGCAGCATTCAAAGGTAAAGCCACACAGGCAGAGTCCACCCTGTGGCTGCCGAGTACCTCTCTGATGCTTTGCTTGGCTTCTCCTATTTGAAATGGAATTAAGTCTGCAGAAAATTCGTATTCAGGTGAGACTTTTACAATGACACAGGATTGTCCTTATGTTTTTACTTTGATACAAGAAAAAAATGAGCAATAAATTTGTATTTTCTGGCAAATTATTTCTGATGATCAAAAGAGAAGACAGTTTGGAAGTATTTTCCTACAAATGAATTTTAAACACATGCTTCTGACCCAAACAATTATTAAAGACAGTTTTAATAGCTGTATTTAAGCAAATGGGCTACATTTTTAAACATGCTCCAATTGCTGAGAAATAATTTAAAAGATACAAGAGCTGTCTTGTAACTTTCTTCTTATTGTTTGAAATTCAGAGTCTTCATAACTTAAACCGCATTTGGCTTTGAAAATCAACACCCCAAACAGGAACTGAATGTGCTCATACTGGTCATGTGGAACATTTTATTAACCACAAGAAGTTAATTGTTTAAAAGTAACAAGATATGCAATCTATTTGGCTTGGGATTCTAGTATGTTAATCTCACCAGACCACACTCCCCGCTCTGTGTCCTCATTGACTGAGGAGCAGGGTCTCTGGTCTCTTAGAATATCGTAGACCAGCAGATCCATAAGGATCTGGTTGACCATTCCTTGAACCTGATGGACTGAGGTTTCCTTACCAGCTGGAAATAACTGCTATTTACCAGTATGGGCTTATCATGAACATGAATATTTCATATAAAAAATCATGTTCTCTACTTATTAATATCTTTCAGAATGCAGAATTAACTACATATTTTAACAAAAATAGTATCTGCATAAATTATCAAAGACTTCTGGACAAACACACACACACACACACACACAGACACACATACATACTGGTTTCTAAGTTTTTATTCCTTACAAAACTAAATTTAAAATACATGAATTTAGTTTTTTTAAAAAAGTTCACTTTGCTAAATAGAACATTTATATCCACACTAACATATTTTACATACTACAGAATCATAGCACCCTCTAGGAAAAAAAAAATCATAAGAATCATATTAACCGAAAGCTGCAGAAATGATAATTGACTTCATGTAGATTTGTTTATTTTCCTTTGAGGAAAAAACCATTTTAGAATACTGGTATTGTAGTTTCATTTTATCATGCTATAGCTTTAATCAAGGTGATTTCATACTAAAACATTAATGAAATAAATAGAAGACAGTGTCTTGTGATTCCCAATTTTGGAGATCTACCCTCAGGTCTTATCATAACGATTCTTCTTTTGTATTCAATAAACAAGCCTATCTATATTCCATTATCCTTACACACACACACACACACACACACACACACACACACACACTTCTTTAGCCAAAGAGAGCTTCAGTATATGGAAGAAATGAATGAACTAAAAAAAAGAGCAGAAGGTCACAGATTAGAGAAAAATTGTGACTAGATATAGTCACTAAAAGCTTTCAGAGAAAATGAATCTTTGCTTAGAAAGTAATGATCATATTAACATCAGACTTCTCGTCGACAGCACTATATATATTTCTAGATGCAGGGTGGTTTCTGTGGAGAAATGTCTTCCAAGTTCTGAGGAATCTATAAAGTTCTGCTTGAGTAGCAATGTTTTAATAGCATGAGATTGTATCACATCTTTGGCCTCAAATGCAAATCTTGATTCTGCAATATAATATATAATACATTAAGAACTAGTCATAGTTCCAACTTTCGAAGTCACTCTCCACAAAGAAGAAAAGACTTAATGAGGGTGACAGCAGAGAATGTACACACCTCAAAGCCTGAGCCATAGTGGCAAATAGAAATTGGTAGATGGGTTGAGGAGACAATAATAAGGACTAAAGAATAATAGTGTCTCACTTGGAACAGTGGAGAGCAACAATATCTTAAGTAGATTATTATAGTTATTGACTAGCAAAATAATTTTTTAAAAAAAATTTTAATATGACTGTTGGAAATTTAAACCTGGACAAAGAAATATCCAGTATGAATAAGTTATATTCTTCACTTTCTTTTCTTAATATAATTTTTATTGGTGCATTATAATCATACATCATAATGAAGTGAAGAGTGATAGAGACACATAGCACTTGATTGCCCCTGGCTCCCACATCACTCCCTCCCCTTCCCCATACTTGATATTGAAATTGGCATTGATAATTTCACATATGTATACAATGTCAATGGAAGTGTTTCCTTCATCAAGTTTCCTTCCCCCACCCATCTCCCTCCTCTAGACCCCTCCATCATTCTACTGGGGTCCAAAGAAATCAAAGTCAGAATATTATAGTGATACATGCATGTCTGTGTTTAGAGCAGCACAATCCACATTAGCCAAATTATGGAATCAGCCTAGGTGTCCATCAACAGATGAATGGATTATTAAATTATAGGATATAAACACAGAGGAATTCTACTCCACCATAAAAAAGAGCAAAATTATGTCATTTGCAGGATAATGAATGGAACTAGACAATATTATGTTAAGTGAGATTAGTCAGTCACAAAAAATGAAGGGTCAGATGTTTTCTCTCATATTTGGAAGTGAGGGAGAAATTGGGTTACAAGAGAGACTCCAGATATTGTTCACTTTTGAGAAAGGAAAATCAAAAACACTTTTTTATAAACTTTATTATGGAGGGAAGAGAGGAACGATTGCAATCTGGAGTGATGAAAGTAACTGGAGAAATAGCTAAAAACTAGACAGAAGACTTAAAAGTGGTTACTTCAGGAAAGTGGAGCTGGGGAGAGAAGTAGCAATGTCTTCATTCACAACTCAAGACAGATAAAAATGAACAGTGGTCATTTCCAAGTGAAACCAAAGGGCCCAGTGTCACAAAAAGGAACATTCACTTTCTACTTTATGTCATTGTGAGTCCATTTTTTCAAAAAAGCAATGAATAAAAATGAGATCCTTTGTAATTAAAAATGAAATAATTAATGGAACAGATTTTATTAAAATAAAATCATTAGTAAATAATTACAAAAAACAAAAAATGAAATCATTATCAAAAATGAAATCAGTCTTCTCTAGTTTTGACTTTGCCCTTTCATAATGGAAAGAACATTTAATCTCTTAAATATCAATTATTTTTATTAAAAATGAGGATATTAAGACTGCCCTCATACTCTCTTATTATGAACAATGAGATCTGATAAATGAAGAGTGTTTAATAAATAGAAGCCTAAGACACATGGAATTATAGTCATGGAAAGTCAAATCTTTTGGTAAGAAGTATCATATTAGTTCGACTTCTCAGTTTGTAAGCAAATTCTTTAGTGTTATCTTAGAAATTCAAAGACTCTTATTTTGAGGGCAATGGATATTGTATTATATACTTTAATAAAATGAAAAGGATTTCAAATTCTAGCTATTTAATTTCTCAATGAGTAGAAATGTATAATTTTGTATCATATATTTCATAAAATGGAAAAGATTTCAAATTCTAGCTATTTAATTTCCAAAGACAAGCATCAGTGGGTGTATTTTCTCTATTTTGCAGTTTATCAAAGTCTGTATTGAGATTCATCTATCTGCATTTTTGCAAAGTTTCTTCCTCCACGTAAAGAGGTAACTATAATTCAAATAAGTTATATTTGCTAGAGTGTTAAACTTCAGAGCCTTTGAATCTAAACCCATGTCTTCTCACCAGCTAAAACCTGGTTCACCTTTCCTGGGCCTCAGTTTACTGAATTGTTAACCTAGGAGCCTACCAAACAATCTAAAGTTTCTCCCACATCAAAATAAGTCTCTTTGTATACATACTATTTATTTCTCATTTTATCACCATAAATAACTTTGCCCTGGGTCATATCATATAGTTTCAATTTATGTCTAGAAAGAAGAAACAAATGAACCAGGAATGTGGCACATGCCTATAATCCTAGTACATGGAAGGCTGAAACAGGAAGATCACAGGTTCAAGACCAGCCTCAGCAATTTAGCAAGACTCTCAGCAACCTAGCAAGACCCTATTTCAAAATTTAAAAAAAAAATTAAAACAGGCTTGGGGGTGAAGCTTGGAGGTAAAATGCCCCTGAGTTCAATCCCCAGCACAAGAAGAAGGAGGAGGAGGAGGAAGAGGAGGAGGAGACGAAGAGAAGGAGAAACAAAATTAAAATACCCTATGATTCAATTAATCTAATATTTACATTAATAACTTCAGATTCAAACTACTAATTACCATTAGATTTGAGAATTCAGATAAGATTAATCAACCATGCCAATTAAATCAAATGGAGAGGACATAGCATTGACGAAACTGTAAGCCAAATGGAATCTTACTTTCACTTAGCGACAGTTGCCCTGATTTTTTAGTACAACTCCTATTTTATTTATTTTAAATAGTGTCATCAGCCAAATATTGTGTTTTCAGAGATCTCTTCAGGCACCTTAATGAGAAATTCCATCGACCAACCTAATGAAGTGAATCTTGACTGTCTTCATGAGTTTTGCCAATGTTCAATGGTACATGTATGATGAATCTGCCTGATATTTATCAGGTACAAATACCCTTCTGATATAAGGAAGCCATCTTCAGTTCTGACCTGGGTTTCAGATTATTAAGAACAGGGGGTTGCAGAATAAATGCATCAGGAAGGAAGCTGAAGCTAAAGAAAGGACAGAGCTATTTTATGAGGCTTTTTTTTGGTACTAGAGGTTGAACTCAGGGGCATTCTACCTCCAAGCTACACCCCCAGCGACATTTTATTTTGAAACAGAGTCTCACTAAGTTGCTGAGGCTGGCCATGAATCTGTGTTCCTCCTGTCTCAGCCTCCCAAGTACTGGGATGATAGGCATGTGCCACCATGCCCGGCTTTTCATAAGGCATTTCTTTATCACTTAGGGTAATACTTGTGTTTAAGCTTCTCTTTGATATTTTCACCCAGAAAAAAAAATGTTATGATAAACTCATCTCCACTGAAATTTTTTTAGATTATTTGTATGATTTTAGAAATGTGCTTAATGCACATTAAATCTTAAATCCTTATCTAGGAGACTAAGTTTGGTATAATATATTGACTGACACAAGCCTGGATTACTTAAAATAACTACACATTCCAGCAACTCAAGTTTTGAGCTAAAATAAATTACATGACCCATTATCTTAAAAAGGAAATTGGAAAAACAACCTATAGCCTAGAATACATCTAATGCTAGAATAATTCATAGAGGAGTAAAAATAACAGAAGATGTATGTGACTCATGAGGGTCTCTAAATAAACATTTATTTCTCCCACAAAAGTGATATTTAGTGTTCTCAGCTATTAATTATTCATTAATGTTTTAATCTTTCTACTCATACCAAGACTGAGTAGTTGAAACTCCTGAATATAATATTAAATGCATATATTAGTATAACTACTCTGCTATATATGAAATAGTTGTTCATACACACATTATGTTGCCTACACAGAATCTTCAAAGTTCTCCTCAGCAGAATGTTGTTATTTTAAGGAAGCCCTATTATAGGACACTCAATATAGAATATGGTGCCTTCCTGTAAAGGTAAGGCTGCAAATTGCTAAACACATACAAATGATCTGGGCTATGTAAATCAATTTTAGAAGTCATGCAATATGAAAATCGAATGTTGAAGGTGAATCAGGGGGCTTTTTACATTAATTAGAAAGTCAACTTGATGGTGGGATTTGAGGGCATATACTCAATCCATTGGTCATATACTCTAACAATTGACCATTTTAGGTCTATTTTGCATGGTCCTCTCCCTCTATTCTTATTTTTCTTGTCATGTCTACCAAAAAAAAAAAAAATAAAGATTAAGTGGAGTCATTCTTAGTTAAGTTGTTAAATGATCCTAAGAGAAGGCAGGATCTAGACCTATCTAAAAGTCCTTGATATCCTGTTAAGTAGGCAGGTACCAACAAGATAGCAAGGTTCTCTGTGGCATTTTGTTATTGTGCCTGAACAGACTAATACATCTTGTGTAATGACACATTTATTTCAAGACTCTTATAAAGATCTTTTCAAAAATTGGGCAAATACTAACTGTCAGTCTGTGTGTGTGTGTGTGTGTGTGTGTGTGTGTGTGTGTATGTGTGTGTGGGGGGGATGTTACTGGTACTGGGGATTAGACCCAGGGATGTTCTATCTCTAAAATACCTCCCCAGCCCTTTTATTTTTTGTTTTGAAACAGGGTGTCCTTAGGTTACTGAGGGTCTCAGTACATTACTGAGGATGTGATCCCTTAGGTTACTGAGGGTCTCAGTACATTACCGAGGATGTGATCCTCGAACCTGTGATCCTCCTATCTCAGCCTCTCAAGTACTAGGATTATAGGTGTGTATCACCACACTTGGCTTAACTAGCAATTATTCTAATAGACCAATAGAATGAAATAAGTAGTGAAAGTTCCAAACACAGAAGACAGGAAAAGAAGAGGTAAGAATGACACTAAACAATTTCTTGGGATGAAAAGATATGGATTTATAGTATAAAAACAACAGCCTGTATTCTACAACACCAAATATTCTCCAGCACCAAGTCAGGGAGAAAGAGGATTCACACCAAAACATACCTTGTGAAATTTCAAGACACCAGGCATAAATAGAAGATTTTAAAAGTTTTGAAAGTTAAAGTTCACATGTTGAAAAAAGGAAGTAGAGAAATTTCAGACTTACCAATGACAATCCCATAAGTTAAAATTAAAGAATTGTTTTTATGGTTAGACTTAAATGTTATTTCTAACTTTGAAGTAATTGTATGACCAAATTATCTGTTAAGCATAAAAGTAATGTCCTTTTCAGGTGAAAAAAATCTCAGCAAATTTACTACCATCTGTCTTTTCTCAGGGGGCGCTGGAATGCTGTGGCTTACTGAAACACAACAATAATGTGTGTGTGCGTGTGAATGTGTATGTGAGTGTGTGTATATACAATGTATAATGGTTTGGATTTAGAATGTCCCCTAGTCCTCAGGGAAACAAGAGACCAATGTTGGAAGTGGAGTTTGGTTGCTAAGGAGAGGTTCCTGAGATTGTGGCCTTGGGGATTATATAAGATCTCTCGACCCCTGCTCTCGCTCTCTCTCTCTCTCTCTCTCTCTCTGCTTCTGGTTGTCATGATGTGAGTAGAGCCTTTGTTCCTTCCCTCTCTCCCCTCCCCAATGCCTTGACCTGAGCTCTGCAGACCCAGCCTGTCATGGACTGAACCTTGAAATCTCCAAAAACTGTGAGCAAACAAATCTTCCCTTCTCTAAGTTGTGTGGTCAGTTGTTTTGGGTTTTATCCATGAGAATGTTGACCAAGACACACATACACTCTATCTATCTATCTATCATCTATCTATCTATCTATCTATCTATCTATCATCATCTATCTATCATCCATCTATCTGTATGCATTTTAACAATGGAAGGAAGGGAAGAGGATTTCAATAATAAAGATGTCCTAGGTCAGTATCTGTGCTTCAGTACTGAGGGGCAAGGAGCCCATCCTAGAACAGGGGACTGGTGTAGGTATCAACAGGAAGTACATCATGCTGACACAGAAAAGCAGCTGAGAAATGACTGGTGTTCATTTTATTGAGAGGGTTTATGCATATTTCTACAAAAATATCAGGATGAATTATAGCAAACACATAGCAAACTGAGCCATTGATGAAAGGAGACCATTATTCACTAAAATTAAAAGAAAAACAATCTTTAACTTTTTTGTGACTCAGCAGTGCATAATGTTTTGTTATAACCATGTATAAAGAATGTTGATTTAACCAAAAATTGCTATTTAGGGAGAACACAGGAATGTAAAATGAATGTGCTTGGTTGAAAAGCATTGGCAGTTTGAAGGAGAGGAAGGAAGTTTTCCAACGCTGGACACTTGTTTTCTAGTAAGACCTCAGCAGATATCAAATCTTAAACAAGAACAATGGTCATGTAAGTATCCCTTTGTAAAAATGGGACTAAACCAATTGAGATAATTAAAGTAATTTTCCATGGGGAGCAAAAATCAAGAAGGAAAGGAATGAGAAAAGGAACTTAAGTTTCATGTTACAAGCTCTTGATGTTTTAAACAATGAGGTTGCTTTATTCAGACAAAAATTTTGTAAAAATCAATTCAAAAATAGAAGAGAAAAAGGCAACATTTTTGCCAACTAGCAGGCATGACTTCTTCACATAGAATAGACTGTCTCCTTCCCATATTAAATTTGGAGTCAAATACTTCAAGAGAAGAATAAAGTAGATGCTGGTAAATTTGACAGACCACCTGTTTCTAAGTGGTCCAGGAAAAAAGAATGTCTAGTAGTTCTCATTGGCTGAAAATATCAAAAGGATAATATATAAAAAATATAAAATTTAATTTTTAGTACCATATTCAGGTTTTTTTTCTGGTACTGGGGATTGAACTCAATGGCATTCTATCTCTGATCCATACCCCCAGTCCTTTTGTTTTGTTTTGTTTTGAAACAGGGTCTTACTATGTTGCTGAGGCTGTTGTTGAACCCTCGATGCTCCTGTCTCAGCCTCCCAAGTACTGGGATTGCAGGCGTGCACCACCACACCTGGCTATCATAAATAGTTTTATTGGAACCCAGTCACAATCATTTGTTTGCATGTTGTATATGATTGCTTTCACACTACAATATTCTAAATGTATGGCCTGCAAATTCTAGAACTTTTATTATGTGACCCTTAGTAGAAAAAAAAGCTAAATCTTATGTACTGGGTTATAGAGCTCTCCCCATAAATGTATGGGTACCTGAACTTTATGAATGTGACCTTCTTTGAGATGGGGTCTTTGCAGATAAAGTTACAATGAGGCCATATTGAATTAGATAGGTCTTGAATCTCATATAACTAGTCATATTAGAAGAAAAGGAAAAATTTGGACGTAAAGATCTAGACGCACAGAGGAAAGTGTCCGGAGACAACAGAGACAAAGTGATGTGTTGACAAGCCAAAGATATGGAGCCAGCACGGGGAGCTGGGAGCAGAGCATGGAGCCGCCCCCTTCGGAGACTCCAGAGGACAGAACCCTGACGCCTCCTTCACTCTCGACTTGTAGTTTCCAGAGCTGAGAAAGAATAAAGTCTGTGGTTTGTGGTCTTCTGTTATGCCAGGCCATGGAAATGAACACATCCGATGATAAAAGCTTAGAGCAATAGTTTGTTTAATCCAACAAGGCTGAGTCTATCTGACAGCCTGCCTGTTGCGATTCAGTTAGCGTCACAAAACATTATAATGGATTCTATATCGAATTATGTTTTGTACACACTGACTGCTAAATTCCTTGTCCGACTTTGATAAAAAAAAAAAACGTGAATAAGCGCAGAGGACCAGGAGACCTGAGGGAAGTGAAGGTTGAGTGGTATATGGTCAGGGGAAAACACCTAACATGTAAAATAACATCACAGAATTATAAGATGTAGCCAGGCGTGGGGGCGCACGACTGTAATCCCAGTACTTGGGAGGCTGAGACAGGAGGATCACAGGTTCGAAGCTGGCCTCGGCAATTTAGAGAAATTCTCAAAACCCTGTTTCAAAACCAAAAAGTTAAAATGACTGGGAGTATAGCTTGAAGATTGAACCAAGATTGAACCTCCTACCTCAAAAAGAAAAAAGAAGTCAGGCATGGTGGCACATGCTTGTAATCCCAGTACTTGGGAGACTGGAGGATTTGGGTTCGTGGCCAGCCTCAGCTACTTACTGAGGCCCTCTGCAACTTAGTGAGACCCTGTTTCAAAAATAAAAAATAAAAAAATAGGGCTGGGGGTTTAGCTAGGAGGTAGAATGCCCCTGGGTTCAATCCCCAGTAATGCTTAAAAAAAAAAAAGATACACTTTACAACCTGATGATAAGCAAAACCAAAGCCAGTGGTGTCTGTATCTATGGGATTTTAATAAGCAACAAAGGGCTAGGTCAGTATGCTCACTGAAACCAGCTAGACAGGCCCTCCAGGAGTCCTGGGGATGCAGGGCTGGCAGGGGAGGTGGCCCAGCTGACCTGGTCTGTCCTCTCCGGCTCCAATTTCTCAGTTCTGAACTCCCACCATCTGGCAGCGAACGGAGCTATTTTTTCCTGCATCTCTTTTCTTAGAAGGTGAGGGGCGTCTGTTGCATGAGTAACATGACATTCTATTAACACTGAAATCTCGTGGATCATGTGCTTCATTTCTGGATATCAATAATAAACAGAAACAACAGACTGATTTCCAGATTTTATTTGCGTCTACAGCTCAAAGAGCAGACTGTGGGGGTCAGCTGTCTTCTGGATTTGAAGATGGTTATGTGCTTTTACACACAAGCTTCAAAGTAACAACATGTTTTGCAAATTCTTGTTGATTCCTTTTATAGCTTGTTTGAAATGGGAGCAGCTGAATCAGATTAATTTTCTGGGAAGTGATTGTCTTTTGTGACAAACTTATCCTCAAGCCCATACGATCTAAAAGTATAGAATTTTAGAGTTGAAAGATTCCCCATGTTAAGGTTTCAAAGTAATTTTTCCCCTATAACATTTCTCCATTTTGTCTGTCTTTTATCTAAAGGTACAAGAAATTACCTGGCCAACATTTTTCTAATAGTATCATCTCACGCTAGGGCCAGAGCATTATTTAAAAATCTAATCATCCAATTTTTTTGAGTTAAATTAGAAACATTGAATACTTTGTAAGCCGGGCGTGGTGGCACACACTTGTAATCCTAGTACTTGGGAGCCTGAGACCGGAGGATCCAGGTTCACCTCCAGCCTCAGCTACTTAGTGAGGCCCTCGCAACTTAGTGAGACCCTGTTTCAAATAAAGAATAAAATATAGGGCCGGGGATGTAGCCTGGAGGTAGAACACCCTTGGGTTCAAACCCAGGTACCGCAAAAAAAAAAAAAAGAAACATTGAATACTTTGTTTATGAAAGGAATCATGTGTTATAAAATGAGTACTTCTTGATATTCTATATATCTTAACAATCACCTATTAATAGTAACCATCAACATTTTTCTAAGTTGTAATGTTGCTTAGATGATCAAACGTCATTAATATTATGTATTCCAATAGATAAGAAATTATGTATTCCAATAGATGTGAAAGTCTGTTTATTGCCAGTAATAACTTCTGGGCCACCGAGAAAATTGGTTCCCACAATTCTATTTCACTAGTGAAGTCATATAAACCAGGACGAAGGTGGCAATGTTGACCCTTCTGTGGCCGTGCACCAGATTTTAAAGGTAACATAATAAGAGTTTTGGATAGAGAAACAAAGCTAGCCTATGTGTAACCACGTAACCAGGGAAATGACAAATAAAGATGCTATCGAATGGAAAGAGATAATTTCAGACAAGAGGAATGTAAGGCCATACTGGTCCCCTGTTTCCTGTACAACAGCATGTGCATGCTCTGTGATCCTCTTTCTCCATTGTCACCTTTACAGACAAAGAGTTTTGTTGTACAACAAGGAGTAAACGCCTTAAGAGTGTGAGCAATGCCTCCAATTTTCAAATACAATCAAATCTACAAGAATCTTAGTCTATGTTAGAAAATCACACGTCAACCCTTGGAAGAAACATCTTGACATGAGATGAATTAAGAAGGGCTTATTTTGATACATCAATAGTTCACATCTCCTTCAAAGCCTTTTCCCTATTTGGAAAAACCAGGAAAATGATCTAAAATAAAAAGATAGACTGGAATTTACAGGTAGAAAATATTTCACATGAAAATGTTTCCTCTTAAAGATGACAAAGATGTAGTTGATTTTGTGTAGGTATATAAAGATACTAAAATATTAGCCATGCATGATTGCCCACGCCTGTAATCCCAGTACTTGGGAGGGTGAGACAGGAGGATCATAGGTTTGAGGACAGTCTCAGCAATTTAGCAAGACTGTGTTTCAAAATAAGAAATAAAAAGGTCCGGGGATATAGCTCTGTGGAAGAAAACCCCTGGGTTCAACCCCAGTACCACAAAAATAAATAAATAAAGTAAATAAATAACTAAAAGCATTTTTACTTTAATTTTATGAACATTAGCTTCCATTTACATTCAAGGACCTGGAAATACATCATAGATATTCATTATGAATATAAAATAACTTTCTGGAAAAAGTTAGGAAGAGCTAAGCATCTTTTTAGTACTAAAATGCTATTTGAGTTGAAATGAATACAGTTTTATCAGATTAAACAGTACCTGAATTGAAATGAAACAGATTGTGGCTATCTTCCAGTATTCACATTTCAATCAACATCCTTTCTCCATCCATGGATGCTCAATTTGTTACTCCCAACATGATTGAATCAATTGAACTAAATAAAAGGTCCATGTGTGGGAATCATTTTTTTGGGAAAAAAAGTGGGGTGATTAATTTAGAATAAAACATCTAAAGTAAGTGGGCTCATTCAAAACCCATTTTAGAACTAGACATTTATTTTTCAGCACTGATGAACAGAAATAAGAAGAAGCAGAGCATGAGTAATACATATGTTACAAAGAAAATTGGTCCAGGGGCTAGGGGGAGGATTAAAACAAGAAAGTTTAGAAAATACAATAGAAAACATAAGTACACCAGACTAGGTATCTGTCAACAGATTAACGGATTATGAAATGGTGGTATATACCTACAATGGAATTTTTTTTTTTTTGTGGACCTGGGATTGAACCCAGGGGTGTTCTACCTCCGTGCTACACCCCTGGCCCTATTTTTTATACTTTATTTTGAAACCGGGTCTCACAAAGTTGCAGAAGCCTCACTAAGTAGAGAGAGAGAGAGAGAAAGAGAGACAGGGAGAGAGAGAGAGAGAGAGAGCTGAGGCTGGCCGCTAACCCGGATCCTCCGGTCTCTGCCTCCCAAAGTACTGGGATTACAAGCGTGCGCCACCACGCCCGGCCTCCTACAATGGAATTTTACTCAGTCATAAAAGAGAACAAATTTATATCATTTGCAGGAAAATGGATGGAACTAGAGAATATTATGCTAAGTGAGATCGGCCAGTCTCTCTCATAGAGAGAAGCTAGAGAGAAATTGAGAAACAAAAGGGACTTCAGATAAATGAAGAGAAAGGCAGTAGAAGGAAATTTGGGGAGGGAGGGGAAGAGGGGAAGAGGGAGATGATGAAGAAAACAGTTCAAATAATGATATGTACATATATGAAGTTATCAATTCCAATCCAATATTTCCTGGGAGGTGGAGGGAAACAGCAAGTGCTGTGTGCACGTGAGTTTCTGTCACCCTGAACCTCATGATGATGTATACTTATGATGCACCCACAAAAACATATTCTAAAAAAGAAAGCATAACTATAGAAAACAAGTCAAGACTTATTCTCAACTGGAGAATTTTTCTTTTTCTTTTTTCTTTTTGTTTTAGATGATGTAAATATCAGTAACCATAAAAACATAAAACACTGTTCTCTTTAAAACAAAAAACACTACTTAAGGTGAGCTTAAACTATTTGGAGTTAGAATTGAAGACCACCTTACCCAGTATCTTGCTATTTAAACTTATTTTCCTTACCTATAAAACAGAACTTAGTGCCATGAACACTTTAAGAAACAACCAGTTAACATTTCTGTATTGCTTAGTCTGCACAAACACTTTTCTCTTTCACACTAATTTCCATATGCTTAAAAAAAGTCCTATGCAGTAGTTACGAGTATCTCCATTTTATAGTGGAAGGAATTGAGAAAAGAGAGATTCAGAGACTTGCCTAAAGTAAATGATGTTTGTGAATGCCAAGACCACGCTGAAAATCAGGTTCCTGCTTCCAAAGCTTACACTCTTATCATGAGACACTATGGAAAAGCTTTGGGGACAGATCTGTAAAACTGCATCTCCCATCCCCAAAACATCTTCCCGAACCAAGTGTGATTGTTTTTAAGATTATCTATATCCTATCCAGCATATTCAGATGTTACATTAAGGGCTACATATTACATGAAAACACTTGCAATCTATAAAATGCCAAAGACGTATAGATTATTTTTATCAGAGCTGATAATTGAATGATGGTATCTTGGAATAATGGGTCACATGTAGGAAATTGGAGTATCTTGTAATAAATCCATCTATCTATAAATAATGGGCTATTTTCATAAAACACATCAGTCATGGTACACTCCACATCTACAATCTTACAGGATACATTTTGTCCTAGTGAGATGTGTGTAGGGAGGTTTCCTGTGTATATCATGTTGAAAATAGTAAATGTTTCCCTGGGGACCGATGGCGCATGATAAATCTCAAGTTATTTCTCCTAAAGCAATCAAGAAAGCAACAAATTGTTTGAAAGTTGTTGGAGGATCATGCTTTCTTAGAGAGCCAGTACTTCCCATAGTAACTGTGGCACCATCATTTGATATAATTAGAGTTATTGTTGTCTTTTGATAGATCTGTTTTTATAAAAAAAATTCCCACCCAAACCAGATTAATCTTCAGAAGAAAATGGAGACTCTAGATAGCTATTATAGGAATTCTTAGAAATAAAAGACAGTAGGCATAGACTATCTCTCAGGGTCTTTGGGAAAATAAAGTTTGCCTAAAGAAACATATGATGAATCAACCCAGTATTTACTGAGATCTTAATATGTATCTAACCTGTAAGAACACCAGGGAAAATTTGAAGCTTTTACCTATAATATGGGGGGGGAGTCAAATAATCATAGAATATTAAAAGGTGTTTTCTACTAAGTAGTGAATACTCACAAGTGTCCAGTATATTGATATGTTTTTTCCTTGAATTGTTTCATTTAAGCAATACAGGAGACAGTAAATTGGAATGATCTGGCTTATGTTAATGAAAGGGCCTAAATTCTGTATTACTACCGTAATTCTCATATTATTGCCCAAACTGGTCTAGTAGGTTGGATCATTACCAATTTCTCACTTCCTAATGTCGATAGCCATGAATGTGGGATTCTACCTGGAATTAGAATTATATATCTGCCAGGCGTGGTGGTACACGCTTGTAATCTCAGTACTTGGGAGGCTGAGACAGGAAGATTGCAGGTTCGTGGACAGCCTCAGCTACGTAGTGAAGCCCTCCACAATTTAGTGAGACCCTGTTTCAAAATAAAGAATACAAGCCGGGCGTGGTGGCGCACGCTTGTAATCCCAGTACTTTGGGAGGCGGAGACCGGAGGATCCGGGTTCGCGGCCAGCCTCAGCTCACTCCCTGTTTCTCTCTCTCTCCCTGTCTCTCTCTCTCTCTACCTAGTGAGGCCCTCCGCAACTTCGTGAGACCCAGTTTCAAAAAAAAGCATAAAAAAATAGGGCCGGGGGTGTAGCGCGGAGGTAGAATGCCCCTGTGTTCAATCCCCGGTACTGCAAAAAAAAAAAAAAATAAAGAATACAAAATAGGGCTGGGGGTGTAGCTCGGATGTAGAATGCCCCTCCCTGGGTTCAATCCCCAGTACTGCAAAAAAAAAAAAAAAAGTATTGTATCTCCCAGTACCATGTGGAATCAGTTTTCCTATCGTGAACTAGGGAATGTTAAGTGGATAGTTCTCATTTCAGTTTTAAACCAATGTTTAACTGTAAAATAAAGAGGAAATAAAGCTAGATACATGTTTTTGAGGGAAAACTGAGTCTGGCTGAAGACAAGAATTTTTTTTTTCCAGTATCTTAAGAAAGGTGCACAAGTCCCATTAGAACGGAAAGCTATTTTTGCTCAACCTTGCACTGATAGTTTAGATGTGACTTCCGTGTTCTTGTCAACCTTCTTTTTAGCTAAACTCATACAATGCGAATGGTATGTGCTGTGTTTCTAAATGGGATTCTGAATATGACTGGGACTGAAAGTCAATATCCACAGGCCATGAGCACATACGGAAAAGAACATTATCACCCAACAGCAGAAAGTGTGGACAGTTTCCCTAAATATGCACTCTGTCAACTTTAAGGGCTCTATTTTTTTTTAATGAACAAGTGTTGGGGGCTGGGCGTGGTGGTGCATGCTTATAATCCCAGTACTTTGGAGGCTGAGACAGGAGGATCCGGATTCATGGCCAGCCTCAGCTACTTAGTGAGGCCCTCCGCAACTTAGCGAGACCCGGTTTCAAAATAAAGAATAAAAATAGGGCTGGGGGTGTAGCCTGGAGGTAGAATGTCCCTGGGTTTAATCCCTAGTACCACACACACACACACAAAAAGTATTGGTAGGGAACTTAAATACAGGGAATTTTAACAGGGAATTTTCCCTGTTACCATTACTAGCTGGTATTGCAGAGGTGATTAAGAAATTTTTCTTCAAGTGCAAATTTTGCTTCTCTTAATCTTGAAACAGATATGTTTCCCTCTTCATTCTATGCCAGATATCAAATGAATATTTATACAGAAACTTTCTGTTTAAAGGAACCATTAGCCCCTTCGATACGTAATTTGGGGAAATGACTGGAGTTATAAATTACAAAAAAAGAATTCAGCAGTAGAACATGGTGATTAAGAGACCTTCCTACCAGTTAAGTTTGATACTTGTCTGCATCCCTTGCTAGCTGTGTGATCTTTGATGAGCAGCCCAGTGCTCCCGGATCTCTCATTTGTAGTGCAGGAACCCTTAGAAGGAAACACTTGGGAATATGGGAGTATTAATGAAAATGTACATAAAGGATTTTGAATAACATTTTATATATTATAAGTGCTAAAAAAATTGAAACTACCAAACTCTTTTTTCCAAAGTACCTCCCATTTTAAAGGCCGAATTCTATGAAAATCAAGTAGGAGCCATGTGTGGTGGCGCACGTCTGTAATCCTAGTACTTGGGAGGCTTGAGACAGGAGAATCTCAGAATTGATTCGGGACCATCTTCAGCAACTTAGCAAGGCACTCAGCAACTTAGCAAGACTTTGTTTTAAAATAAAACATACGCTGGGCATGGTGGTGCACACTTGTAATCCCAGTACTTGGGAGGCTGAGACCGGAGGATTGCAGGTTCATGGCCAGCCTCAGCTACTTAGTGAGGCCCTCCGCAACTTAGTGAGACCCTGTTTCCAAATAAAGAAATAAAATAGGGCTGAGGGTGGAGCTCAGAGGTAGAATGCCCCTGGGTTCCATCCCCAATACCACACACACAAAAAATAATAAATAAATAAAATAAAATAAAACATACAATAGGGCCGGGAGTGTAGCTCGGGGGTAGAATATCTCTGGGTTCAATCCTTATTACGTTTTACTCCCATATTTGAGGTAAAGTTGTCTACATTATTTGAAATTTTTAAAGCTGAAGTTTTCTACACACTCTTAGGTTTAAAAATGTAGGAAACAGAGTTTTCTATTGGGGGTGCTGATGTGGGAATAAGATCCATCAGAGCCAGGTTGAGGTCTCGCTCTTTGAATGAAATGACCCCAAAATTTTCTGAAATGACACTGATACATAGATGCACAGTTTTTCTTCTACTTGAGATAGAGAACTCTGTACAGCTGGACAATGTCACATTTACCTTTATATTCTACACAGTACCTGTTACAGTGCTGTTGCACCAAGTAAATACCCAATAAGTATATTGTAAATTATACTGAATTGTAGTAATCTCTTAATAATCCTATGTAATTTTTTATGTAATTGATGTTTCCTGCCTTATATTCCCATATGTGTGTGTGGGGGGGGGCAGAGTAGTGGGTATTAAATCCAGCCTTATTTTATTTTTTTACTTTGAAACAGGGTCTCACTAAGTTGCTCAGGGCCTTGCTAAGTTGCTGAGGATGGCTTCAAACCTGTGATCCTCCTGCCTCAGCCTCCCAAGTACTGGGATTACAGTCATGAGTGACCATATGGAACATTTTAAGGCAGTAGCCCTTAGTTTGGGAAGCACCTCTCTTTAGAACAAATTATATTTTAGATGCGCACAAAATATCCTGCATAGAAGCCAGGTATGGTGGTGCATGCCTGTAATCCCAGTACTTGGGAGGCTGAGAGAGGTGGATTACAGGTTCAAGACCAGCCACAGCAATTTAGGGAGACTCTAAGCAACCTAGTGAGACCTTGTTATAAAATAAAAAAATAAAACAAGGATGGGGTGTAGCTTGGAGGTAGAATGCCCCTGGGTTCAATCCCGGGTACCCCCAAAAAAATCCTGCATAGAAATATCTACTACCATTGCTTTAGAATGGAGTGGAGAAAATAGTCATAACTGGGCCATGGCTTAGAGAGCACAGTTTTCTTTAGGTGTGAGTAGAAAACACTTAAATTTTAGCATTGTGCTGAAGAAGAACATGCTGTGTGTGTCAGTTTGCTATGGGTGCCATGACAAAGTGGTATAGTCTAAGTAGCTTACATAATAGAAATGTACTTTCTCAGTTTAGCAGGATGGAAATCTGAGATCAAGGTGTTGCTGAGAGTGCTTTTTCCGATTCCTCTTTCCTTGCCTTGTAGATGACCACCTTCTCCCTCTGTCCGTGCATCATGTGTCCTGTGTGTGTGCATGTAGGTCCTAACCTTTCATTACAACACCAGTCATATTGGATAGGAACCCATCCTAAGGATCTTATGTTACTTTAATCACCTCTTTCAAGGACTTATCTCCAAATACTGCCACATTCTGAGACACTAAGGGTTAGAACTTAAACGCATGAATGAGAGGAGGGGCAAATTATGCAACATAAATTTTTGTTAGACTCAAGAGCTTGTTCCTTAGCCACACACAGCCGCCGTTGGGGTCTCCTCCTGTTGTTCTCCTTCAATCAAGTGCCTGGTCATTCTGTTTATCACTTGGTGTTATCTTTTCAACAGAAAACTTCTTAGAAAGCAGAAAACGTGTTTGACTAAAGAAAACAACTGGTAACATCCATTCCTGCAATGAATAGCTGATACTGTCTAGTGGATCCATGGGTGAATTCAGCATACATAGGACTTCATATCTTTAGGAGCTTAGCGTCTAGCTGGGGCACTAGCCAGGGAATCACACAGAAAGGATATACCGTTGTGACCTCAGTTGAGTACCCTGTAAATAAATGGTATTGTCTTCTGAGAGGAAAGAATGAAGATGGCTTCTCTAGACTAGAGCGTAGGGGTGGGGGGGTGGGATAGTGAAAACTTTTGTTTCAGGTAAAGGAAGTTGTCTAATCAACACTCTAATTGCTGTAATCCAAAACAACTGACCACACAACTTAGAGGAAGGAAGATTTATTTGTTCACATCCTTTTGGAGATTTTAGGTTCAGTCCATGTGAGGTCGGGGTATGGAGCTCAGGGCATAACAACAGGAAGCAGAGAGAGGGAGAGAGCAAGGCATGATGCTCTCACATCATGGAGGCTGGGAGTAGAGAGAGCAAGCAAGCAAGGGGATTCAAAGACACAGCACAGTTCCTGAGGCCACACCCCCAGGGACCCACCTTCTCCAGCCACACCCCACCTGCCTAGGTTACTGCCCAGTAAATCCATTACAATGGCTTTATCCACTGTTGAGATTACAACCCTCATGACTTAATTACATCAGCTCTGAACATTAATACATGAGCTCTTCGGGGGACGTTCTATATCTAACCATAACAGAGATCGTTTTGATCTAGGTATCAGCATGGGCAATGGCATGAAAATGTCCAAGAAAGGAAGAGGAGGATAAACTGACTGAAACATAAAGAACGAGTGAGGTGTTGAGATGCAACTGCAGAGACAGGAAAGAGAAGACCGTGCATGGTCTTATCCTGAGAGCTGTCAGAAGCCACAGGAGATTCCAAGCAGTGGAGGTCCAGTGACAGGATAGAACTTTTATTATTAAAAATCATCATTCATAACTAATAATTCAGGTCCTGATTCAACTTCTTCCCATGGAATTTTCATCTCCATGTCACACCATCAGTTTATTAACCTATTTCTAAACTGAATTAAAACCAGGGGAGATAATACAATGATGAAGATAGCCACGGTTAAACAGAAGACATAGGTGTAATAGACAGCGCGGGAAGCATTTCATGACCCTATGCTCATGATTTTTGGTAAGTCTGATGGAGTCAGATGTTGACCCAGTCAGAATACCCATACTCCCCTCACATACACACCTATGTCTACTGCACTGTCAGGGTTACTGGTCAACACTTCCAAACACAGCAACAATTTATTGGTCTATGTCATAAGCATTAGCAGGTGGACCTTAAAATTAGCATACCAAAGCCTATAAGATGTGCCGGCATTCATTTAAATTTGGACAGACACATTTTTTTTCATTGAAAACAGGCTGTATATTTCTTAAGATGCTAGATGCACAGGCAAAGTGATTTATTGCATGTGTTGACTCAACAATGTATTGAGTCCCTACTATGCTTGGGTATCCTTATCCTGACCTGCTAAATACAGTCATCAAAGAGAAGTAATGGAAGAACTCCCCAACACGTACTCTAAAACAGCATTTTCCAGAATGTATTCAGAGAAATCTGACTCAGTAGAATATTCCCAAGAAGAGGATTTTACAGCCAAACAAGTTTGGAAACCACCATATAATATATTCCTACACTTGGAGTTTCACAATAAGCATTAGTTATGAGTAACTATGCATCACAGAAATCTGTTTAACTATTTAAGATGTATATGAGTCTGTGGCCCTAGAAATATTTCCCTTAGCATTTGCCTGAGCTTATATTCTTAAGGATAGATAGGTGGATTAACATAATTATAGCAATTTCCTATGTAGGAATATAAATAGAAAATAGTTTAAATTATCTTTCTATGTAATATCTAACTGGTGAGCTAGCTAGCCAGCTATGTGTGTATCTACCTTCATCTTCCAAATAAGTTTTTTTTTGTTGTTGTTTTGGGGATTGAACCCAGGGCATTCTACCTCCCAGCTACACTGCTAGCCCTTTTTATTTTTTATTTTGAAACAGGGTCTTCCTAAATTGCCAGAAGTCTCTCTATGTCACTGAGACTGTCCTCAAACCTGTGGTCCTTCTGTCTCAGCCTCCCAAACACTAGGATGACTGGTATGGGCCGCCACACCCAGCTTGCCTGCTATCTTTAAAGACATCCATGAATTGTAGTGATTATTGTTTTCCAAGGTGAGCATCCTTTACAAAGACGTTGCTTTCTGAGTTTTCTTTCTTGTATCACTCCACATACTGAGTCTAACATCTTTACTTACATCTAACTGCAGTCCCACTATTAATCCTTCCTTTTACACTTTCAGGTACCTGGATCATATTCAGTGGATATCGGATCACCTGTTTCCTTGTTAGATGTATCAAAACTTTTTTTTTTACAACCCGGTATAGATGTAAAACAAAAATTTATTTTGCTATAGATATACAAAAAATGTATTTTGCTGTAGATGGACACCAAAAATGTATTTTGTTGTAGATGTACAACAAAACTGGTCCCTGAATTTATTTTTTTTCATTACAACTGTTGCAATATTACAAATCACAACCCATGTTATTAATTTCAGCTGATATTTTCAACTCAACCCAGCACTACATCCGACAGCTGTAAAGGCTTTCAGCCATAATAAATCTCTGCCTGACTTCCCAAAGCAAACAGTGTTGAGGAGAGTGATCCCTCCAATAACATTTTGTCAGCTCAAATCACCACCACAGCATAAGTGATTCAGACAGTCTGAACCGACTCCAGGCTTCTCCACCTCCGGTCCTTATTTCCTATTTTCTTTTACTTGTGACCTGGTCTTAATATTCCGAAGACTCTAAAAATGCTGTGTTCATTCCTCAAGACTGGCGGAATGCCCATTTCACAAGTTTCTTTCTTTCTTTCTTTCTTTCTTTCTTTCTTTCTTTCTTTCTTTCTTTCTTTCTTTCTCTTTCTTTTCTTTTCTTTTCTTTTCTTTTCTTTTCTTTTCTTTTCTTTTCTTTTCTTTTCTTTTCTTTTCTTTTCTTTTGAGAAGATTCTATCTGGGGGCCTGCCCTGCTTAGACTATAATGCATCTGGAAAGAAGTTTATCCAGACTTGCTAATTTAGAAAAAAAATAAGTGGCGAAACTCTAATACTATAAAATTAAAATTTTCATAGTAATTTTCTCTTCTTAGGAAGTAAGTGAAACAAAGGAATTTTCCTTGATGTGCTTAATTTGGGAGAATCTGATGACCATATAGCATATTGCTGTGAAATGTGTACATAATAAATAATGTGTTGAGTGAATTCATGAGCTTCCTTGGAGTTCAGCACCCTGCACAGAAACTAAGCCCAGCTCTATGAGTCTGGTAAAAATTATATGTATTATTTAAACCCATGTTTTCAGATAGCAAAAAAATAAGAGCAGAGCATTTGGGTCAGAAAACCCATCTTCCAATCTCGGGTCTGCTTCTGACTAGCACTTTGACCATGAACCCACAGACCTCTGTCTCCTCATCTGAAAATTAGGGGTGTTATGACTTGGCTAATTAAATAAAACAGAGTTTGTTTTCTTTTTATTGCTGCTGGTAGTGTCTGTATTTCAACTCAGACTTTGTTATTGACTTGGGCCGAAGTGTTCCCTTAAAACAACTAGAAAATTTATAATTTCCCAAAAAAACTTAGCCACCATAAGCCTTTAACTTGAATCAGTCTATCTAAAAATCCACATCTCTTATCCTCTCAATTATAAGGTGCTTCTGAAAAAACATAGCTTCAAACTATTCACTCTTTCATCTGAGTTAAACACATGATGATACCAGTTATTTCTCAAACACTAAATTCATATCATTCATCAAGTGCTGGTATAGGATAGGAACTACTTGAATTAATTTTTAGTTTGACATAGCAAGATAAATATTATTATGAGTATTTTACAAGTATGAATGTGAAATATTAGCAAGCTAATGAGCTAAAAACTATAAAATAAATAAAATGTTGAGCTAGGTAGCATACCTAGATCCAATCAGTGAGTATTTCTTTTTATTTTATTATTATTAGGTACTAACTTCAAGACAGAATGTAAAATCATTTAATGTCTAGGGAGGCCATATAGTGGATTGGCAGAGACAGGACCCTCTCCATCATAGAGGTCTGGATTAAAATTCCCAGTTATGCCACCTACTAGATTTACTAGTACACATCTTGTCTTATCCTTCCAGAACTTAATTTCTTTAGTTATAAATTAGAGATAATAATAGTATCTACTTCATAGGATTTTTATAGAATGATACTTGGTGTATAAAAAAGAAAATCACTCCTAAAATGTTAGCCTTGTTATTTTTTTATTCAGTACCAGGGATTGAACCCAGGGGCATTCTACCTCTGAGCTACACCCCCAGCCCTATTTTTGATTCTTTATTTGGAAACAGGATCTCACTAAGTTGCGGAGGGCCTCACTAAGTAGCTGAGGCTGGCCGCGAACCTGCGATCCTCCTATCTCAGCCTCCCAAGTACTGGGATTACAGGCGTGCACCACCATGCCCGGCTAGCCTTGTTATTTTTAGCAAAGAAAGATGCTGAGAAGCATAAAGCTTGATGAAATAAGCATTAAGGTCACACAATTAGTTCATGACAGAGACCGGATCATGCTCAGAATTTCAGAGCCATATAAGCATTCATTACTCAGTAAGAAAGACATATATGATCTACTACGAAAATCAGGCTGGGGATTAGAAAAGCAATAAGAATAAAACAAATTACATCCTTGGATCTTTTTCACAGTATCATTTTGGAAAAAAAATATGATTACATAAGCAAGTGCTACCACACATGTGTGTGCTAAAGCGTGTAACTCATAGTGGGTAGTGGGAGCGGCTAGCAGGAGGAGCCGACTCCAGCTTCAGGAATAATCCTGGAAAAAAATTACCGCTGAGCAAAGACATGAAAGAGTGAAAGATGACTAGCCATTAGGCCAAGACACCAGCTCATTTCAACCATTTTCACGTTGACTGTATCAAAAAGATGACTAGTTTTCACAGCTAGAGAAACATTAATGAGCATGCACCCTATGAAACGTGGCAAGCCAGAGATAATTCTAGAAACCGAATCATTTGGATAAAATGATTACAAAGCACACAACCTCCTGAAGTTGTTTTTTTTTTTAAGGATTAATGACTGTTTATAGAATTCTAAGCAATAGCTTTTCAAACTCAGACCATCTAAGTGCAAAGTGTGATTAATAACCCTGCTAAGCTAAATGTTTGATGATATGGGAGAAAAAAGAAAGTTGCTACTGTTGGTACAAATGGATTTAGAGTGCAACAGAAAGAGCATTGAAAAGACGTTAAAAACATACATTGTTCCTCTACGGCTTTGGTTGTTGAAATTATACTGTACTTCAACTTTTTAAAATAATTATTTTTTGCTTGGAAAACTATTTCTGTTCCTTAAATAGTTGAGAGTGAACATCAATTTATAATGCTTTGAGACACCTCGACTGTCTTGAATCGGTTAAAAATGTTTTGTAACAAAGAATTATTCACACATGGCTTTGGCTACTAGAAGAATACTGTAATACTGAAAATACTAGTTTTTCTGATTGTACAATCTAGACTTGCATCTTAGACCAACTGCAGTAAGTAGGCCTCTTTTAACTTTGGGGTTCTGTTCTCATGGAAATGCAGCCCATCAGACAGGACAATAATAAAAGATACCTCATTTGCATTTTCATGGAGTATCGATAATAGTAGAGTTTTCACCACATTTCAGTTTTGTTGACACTAGTTGACTAGGTAGTTGAATCTGGTTACCTTTGACTTATTCCCTGTATATCAATGGATACTACTTGTTCAATGTTCTCTTTCTTCTGAAAATTCACAAGTCATTTACAGAATGTAATATCTTTCTAGGATGATTAACAAAAGTTGTTAAGATTATGCCAAATTTTTTAAAAATGGGTACACCTAAGATGGTTAAATAAGAAATAAAGAATAAAAATTCTTAGCCCGAAGCCCTACTTGGTTCATACCATGATGTTGATGTTTGAACTTTATTCCACTGTCCAACATTCTTATTATATTTACTTTATCCATTTTGACAACCCAACATCAGACATTAAATCATATGTAAAGGACAAAGGTCGAATATTTGTAAGTTGATTTATAACCACCACTCTTCACTTATTTCATCAAGGAGTATAACAAGAATCATACTTTCAATATAAAGTATATGCTAGATGTTTTACCCTGTTCATATTTTACCCCTTTGTTTATGAGAAATAGTAATCATAAAAAAAGAGATTTCACTTATACAGCCTTATTACATAGCAGACACTGTTCTAGGCACTTAGCATGTGACAATACAATTATCCTTACACAATCCTATAAAGTAGATAACTCATTTAATCCCCACTTTACATTTGAAGAAACTAAGGCACAACGAGAGAGATACATTGCCCATTGATTAATTCATAATGAGATTGTAGCCTACTAATAGGTTGCTCGATACTGTATAAGAGTTAGTCTGAGACTGAGTGTATCATGGGACTCATGGTTATGATGACCCAGTGATGTTATATCATTTGAATATAGTTGGTAAAAATGACAAAGAGCCAATAGAAGTAAAAAATGGAGATCAAGCTGGGCAGGGTGGCACACAGTTGTAATCTCAGTACTTGGGAGGCTAAGACAGGAGGATTATAGGTTCGCGGCCAGCCTCACCAACTTAGTGAGACCCTCAGCAACTCATAGTTCATTGCTTAAATTCCTACCATCGCTGGACAAATATTAGTGGATAGCACAATAAACTGAAGGGAAGCAGCAGAATGAGTAGCAGTGCCATTGATGACAGTCTCAAGTCTAAATCTCCATCTCTCTCAAGGTAAAAGAGCAAGTTCTTCCTAAAGTCTCCTGTGTGGCCTTTGCTGCACATTATCTTTCTTTTTTTTTTTTTTTGCGGTACCAGGGATTGAAGCCAGGGGTGTTCTACCTCCGCGCTACACCCCCGGCCCTATTTTTTTATACTTTATTTTGAAACCAGGTTTCATGAAGTTGCGAGGGGCCTCACTAGGTAGAGAGAGAGAGAGAGAGAGAGAGAGCTGAGGCTGGCCGTGAACCCAGTTCCTCCGGTCTCCGCATCCCAAAGTACTGGGATTACAAGCGTGCGCCACCACGCCCGGCACATTATCTTTCTGATCATACCTCCTGCTGTCCCCCTTGGTCACTCTGCTGCAGCCACATTGGCCTCCGGTTTGGACTTGAACATGCTATGCACACATCCACCCAGGAACGTTGCACCTGCTCTTCTCATCACCCATCCACATGGCTTGCTTCCTCTCCTCCTTCTACTCCGTGTTCACTAATGTCTCCCAAAGGAAGCCTTTCCTGACATCTTTAAAATGACAACCACCCCTTCTCTTTGCCTTTATTTTTTCTTAAAGCTTTTACTATAGAATGACTAGATATGTCATTTACTTTTTCTCTGAAAATTGTGTGTCGCTTCTCAATAGACTATAAACTCCACAAGGCCATTTTTTTTAATCAGCCAATACCTTGCATGGTGCCAAAAATGAAGTAAGTGCTCCATAAATGTTAGTGGAATAAATTAATGAAAGAATATGTTGGCAATATTTCCTAATTATGTGTATAAATTATGAAACCCTATGAGGCCAAATGTTAAATATATAAGTATATATACTAAATTAACTATATATTGTATTTTTTACATATAGGCACAAATGATGTGAGTAGCTGTTTGCTTTATATTATACCTTGATGCTAGATTTCATTATCTAACACCTCAAGATTTTTTTCTTCAGTGATTATTCCTTATACGTGGGCAGGGATCCCCAAATTATGATTGATATGATTGATTTTCATACATTGAACCTTCCTTGCATTCCAGAAATAAATTCCACTTGGTCATTGTGTATATTGTTTTTAATGTGTTGTTGAATTTTGGATTGCTAACCTTTCATCAAGAATTTTTTTTTCAATGAATAGTCATCAGGGATGTTGGACTGTAGTTTTCTTTTAGTCAAGTGTATTTTCCTGGCTTTGATATCCAAGTTGTGCTGGCCTTTTAGAATAAGTTTGTACGTATCCCCTCCTTTTCAATTTTCTAGAAAAGTTTAAGGAGGATAGATGTTAATTCTTTAAATCTTTGGTGGAATCTCCAGTGCAGTCATCTGGTCCTGGGCTTTCTTTTAATTGGGAGTTATTATTATTATTATTGTTATTATTATTATTTCTTCAATCTTCTGTTCACAATTTTTTTAATGATTCAGTCATGTATATTATATGTTTCTGGGAATTTACCCATTTCTTCTAGGTAATACATTTTGTCAGCATGTAACTATTCATAGTAGTTCCTATAATCCTTTCCATTGTGGCCTCAGTTGTAACATCCCCTCTCTCATTTCTTTTTTTTTTTTTTTGCGGTACCGGGGATTGAACGCAGGGGCGTTTTACCTCCGCACTATGCCCCCGGCCCTATTTTTTATACTTTATTTTGAAACTGGGTCTCACGAAGTTGCGGAGAGCCTCACTAAGTAGAGAGAGAGAGACAGGGAGAGAGAGAGAGAGAGAGAGAGCTGAGGCTGGCCGCGAACCCGGATCCTCC
>PVJS01025279.1:0-17191 GCA_004027185.1 Glis glis
AAAAAAAAAAAAAAAAAAAAAAAAAGAGCTGTCAGTGCACTGTTCCAGAACCCTAAGGTCAGGGCCCTTCTGGGCCTCAGGGCACTACCCGCATCCCTCTCTCCATCCTGGGCCCCAAATGTTGTCCCGCCCAGGCCTCACCTCACAGAGGCCTCTCTTCCCTCTTCCCTGAGGTCTTCATTCTGACTCTCACTCTCTTCTCTCTCTCTCTCTCTCTCTCTCTCTCTCTCTCTCTCTCTCTCCTAGGTTGGCTTACATTTCCTGGGGACCCACTGGGGCTCCTGTTGGACAGCTCCACTGCAATTGCTGAAACATCAGGTGCATCAACCAAGGACCCTTCAAAACATCATCTTAACTCAAACAGTGGAACTGGGGGACAGAGGAAAGGTATTTGAAATTGGAGGAAGGTGCCTCTTCTGTGGCCAGTGTGTAATGATCTAGAGATTAAACATGACACTCAACAGTCCAGTCAATGTTTTGCTCCTGGTCAGATGTGGTCATAACACTTCATAATTATGCAGATTAGAAATTGAACAAGTCAAAAAGTAGATTATTCCAAGCACATAATTATTGTTTTCATAAAATAATATCCATGCCATAACATGGGAAAGTTCTTATGAAATACATTTAAGTAAAAATTTTTAAAAATTAGGCTTTACAGACCCAATAATCTATACCCATAGAAACATGTTTTAATAGGATCATTAAAAACAAAAACAAGCATCTTTAAAACTACCCTTCAGTGTTGTGAGGCTGTAAGTTAAATAATTAGAACTGCCTTAACCAAATAGGTTTAAATGGAGCTAATTTACCTGTTAGCTCTGCCTTAATCCATCTCTGAGCTGGATGGTAATATTGATCACCCCAACCAAGATGTGTGTGTTGTCTATTTTATATGCTATTTCTAAATAGTCATTTTACTATTAGCCAGATAAGTAAGAAAGCACATCACTGCCCCCTTGTTACCTCCCAGTGGAATATGATTCCTTGTTTTTCTAGTTTAAGGCAAAATCACTCACATATTCTTTCCTTACTAGGAATAAATGCTCCAGGTAGGGCCTCCAGCTGTTGCTCTGTTGTTATTGTCCTAAGAGAAGGTGTTGGAACTGGAGGAAAACTTCAGTGGTTTCTGAAGCACACTAATGAGAATCTTTCTGGAGCCTCCATGTGCATCCCGAGGGGAAGAAGTCTAATTGAAGCTCTGACTTTTAAAAATGATCCCTGCCGTTGGGTGATCTCGAGGAGGTCGCAGCCAGTGCTGTGCTAATTTGAGACATCTCAAACATGGGATGCGGTCGGGAGCACGGCTACTCAGCAGCAAATTCAAACAAAATACTGAAGTTTTAGAGACATCAGTCCAGTGCTTAATAGTTAATAGCCGTACATTTTATTATAACTGAATTATTTAAAACAAGGTACTTCTAAGCATAGAAAACCACAAACCTGTTAATAGGGCTTAAGCATCAAATATAACATTGACCCTATTCCATTAGTTACTGAAAATTGCGAGCATTGATTTACCGATCCAAGACGTCATTCACTAATGTTAACTGCAAATAAATAATTCCAGAGGGAGCAATTATTTCTAGTAAAGAAAGAAAATAAGAGTGATTTTGGCTTAAACTATAGAGGAAAGGCATGTAACCAAACACAGGACATGAGAACTTCACTTATTTCTCTTTAGGTGAATGGTACTGATCTCTGATTCCATGGAAGGAAGATGCACCTACCAGACCGCGGCCAGGGATGGTGGAAGCAGCCTGCAGCCTGTCCTGCCTAGCCCTGCTGGGGACCTGAACTCCAGGGGCTAAGGAAAGATGGAGAGAACAGCGCAGAGATGGAGCAGTGGAGCAGTGTGCAGAAGAGGCGAGGCGACCCTGTGAGAGAAGGGCTGACGGGGATGCTGAAGGAGTTCATCTTGCCAGAGAAGACGGACAAAGTCATCTGTTAAGCCTGCTCCTCCAAAGCCGAGCCCAAGCCTCAAAGGGCCCCTGAAAGGAAGGGAGAAAATGCACCCAGAAGGAAAGAGGAATGGGAACAGAAAGTGGAGATGCTGAAATAGACCAGGCCCAGAGAGCAAAGGGCCGAGGGGCCAAGGGAAACGTCATCTGTGTGTTTTTGATAACTGTGTACTTCTGGTGACTGTACAGCTTGAAATACTATTTTTATCAAGTTTTATAAAAGTTCAGAATTTGTTTTACTTTTTGCAGCTATGTTGTTAGCGCATAGAACAATTTGTGTGGAGTGCTTGGGACTACACTCTTGTTCTAGTCCGGAGCCTGGCTAGGCCCTGGGAGGCGTGGACAACACCTGTCACCACTCCCAGGAACGACCTATAACCTAGACCTTAAAATGTTAATTCCAGTGACAAGCGACACCAGCCACAGCATGGGACTCGTGAAAGACCTGGAGGAAGTGGTTGAACAGCTGACCCTTGGATCACCCATTTGCTGAGGGAGACTAGGAAAACTGTATGTTCCACATGCAGCTCATGTCATGTGGTACTGATGTGAGAGAAGAAAGATTAAGATATGTAAGGAACCTAGTGGGTAAAAAAGTTAAAACTGACCTTGAACATTTAGATGTTCAGTTTTTAATGTTTACTCACTCAAGCAGGCATGGTGTATACAGTGCAAACAGCCCTGTCGGTGCACAGACCCTCCTGAGAGAAACCGAGGCTTGAACGAAGATGAAATAGTTCTCTCATAAGTACCTGGAAACTCATGGTGCTGTGGGGAGAAAAGAAGAGAAGGCAGGCTATTTTCTGGAGTGTGACTTTGAAAGAGTGAATACATCATTACAAATCTAGATGTGGAGTGAAGCAGTAGTTTCTCAGTTTTTAAGTATACATGCTTCCTTGTGCCATCCAAAAGATGCTTTATTTCATTACATGCCTATTATCTGCTGATTGAAAAAAGAAAACATTCTATTATGATTCTGTATCAAGTGTAATAAATGTTAACTTTTTTCTTTTTTCTTTTTTTTGGGGGGGTATTGGGAATTGAACCCAGGAGCATTCTATTCCAAGTTACACCCCCAGCCCTTTTATTTTTATTTTTTATTTTGAAACAGGGTTTCACTAAGTTGTTGAGGCTGCCCTTGAACCTGCAATCCTCCTGAATCAGCCTCCCAAGTACTGGGATTACAGGTGTGTGCCACTGCCCCCAGCTGCACTGATTTATTTATCATTACAAAGATCTCTACAAACAGGGAGTCCTCCTAGTGGATGGCCCTGGGATTCTGGTGGGCAGGAAGCTCTGTGCTCCTGACCCAAGGCCCACACCCAAAGAGGAAGGGTCTGGCTCCATTTATATGTTAAAAGTCTACAGACATTCTTTCCTATGTCTCATTTTTCAGTTCCCAAGTTTAATGACAATGTAAAAATTAAATTCCATTCATACATTTTAAGCAAGATGTATAGAAAAAGATTTTTGGATTTCTAATTTACAACAAAATGAAGACTTTTCTAAAAAGCAATGTCAGAATTCAAGTTTCTGAAGGCTGACCTCAGGAAAGAACCTGACAACAGAATTAACCATTCAAGACATTAAAAATACTGACCTCTTTTAAGATGTTTCCCCCAAGGGATGTAAATGCATAGATTAAAGTGGTGGTAAAACTCACCGCTGTGGTACAGCTGCCTTGGACGGACAATGAAGGTAATACTTCTAGGTCCTCTTCATTTTTTGCATGAAACTAGCAATAAATAGTGATTCCAAAGGTCCGTGTAATAAATAGTAAGGTCTGTAGACAGCCTGAGGGTGCCACTCAATGGTTCTTGAACAAGTACAAACATGGAGATTTGCAGCAACGCTACAGACTGCAAGTCATTGACATGCAGCTCATCCTGAGCCACGTTCATTCCTCAGAATTTACCTAACAAGTGCTCCTGAGCTAACCGTGCCTGCCAGAGTGCCACTAATCTACTTTGCCTGTGTACTTGGGGATGGAACACAAAGTGTAAGTGGCACAGAAAGTGTGCAGCGCGATTGTAGACTGTCATCTAACCCCACCAACAGGCCTGGGCGAATTGACTCCCCCGAATTGCCGCTCTGTATGCCCCTGCTTCCTCGTCATCTCAACTTGTGTTCTCACTTGTAATCAGAAGCTAGAGCTGCAAGTTCAGCTTGCATATTTAAACATCAGCCTAAAGAAGAGACCATCTAAGCATGTGGAGAGAAGACAGTCCTTTCTAACTGGAGGTAAAATGAAGGTCAAAGTCATACCATTAACTCCGTGCCCTGAAGACTTTGATTTGCGTTGGGACGCACAGGAGAAGTTAAGAAGCACTTGGCCTTCCACATGGAGGGCGGGTTTAGGAACACAGCGCGTGGCAGACGGGCCAGCAGCACGTACAAACTGGTCCTTGCCAGGCCAGGGAGGACTGTCCCTGTGGGCTGTCATGGGAGCTGGCTGGCTGCACCAACCTCACTCCTCTTCTGGATAATGGCCTCCCCCCTGCCGAGCCCACAGGAGCCATGGAAACATCTAGAAGGCCAGAACAGCTGGGCAGGGCTCTGCAGAGGAGGCTCCAGGGTGGCCCTCCTGTCTGCTGGCACAGTCCCGGCTCCTTGCTTTGCGTTGGTTTGACTTGTGATTACATGGCCGGCCTCCTTTCTGGCTTGTGCTCCACTTGTGAGGCCGGAGTCTGCTGTGTCTGGCCCAGCTCTCCCTTCTTGCTGGTGGGACTGCTTGTCTGCTGCACCCTGGCCCTGGGGCCACATGACGGTCCCAGCTGCTGGCCTATGGGGCCCACTGGTAGCACAGTGGCTCTCATGCCTGTTGCTGCTGTGTGTTACTGGTGGGCTGCAGTGAGATCAGAGTTGGTCCTGGAGCCCAGAGATGCCTGAGACTCTGGGCTTCCCACGCCCCGGGCAGCCGTGCATGGGTGCCACTGCCAGGTGCGTCTCGGGCAAGGCCCAGCCACGCAGCAGCCAGCAGAAGAGTGAGCCAGCAGGAGCGCCTCTGCAAACCCACAGTAATGTCCCTGACTGCAGAATTAGAAACCTCTTCCAGTTCCTCCCACTGCATTGGTCGTTAGAATGCCTACATCCAGGACAAGAAATTCAAAGCCATTCCTGAGTGGGATGCACTCTGTCTTCAAATTCAGAAATGCTCCTCAGCGCGACCTACGCATGGCTCCTCCTTGTCCAGAGTTATCAACTAGAATGATGGCGTCTTCAGGTACTTCTGTGCTCTCTCTACATCTTTTACTAGTTCACGTTCCTCTGCAATTCTGTTGTAAATATACCATAGATCCTCTAAGGAGGAAAAAGACAGTTTTCACAAGACAAGACAGCATGTTCATCTCTCAATGCCTCGTTTACTAATAAAAATGTGGGTCTTTGCAGCAATGCCTAGCCCCCAAGAGCTAATCGTAGTGGCCAAGGCACCTGGGCTTCAAGCCCTGGCTGCTCTAGGCTGGGGTTGAGGTGGCTTTTGACTTTGCATCTGGCCTACCCACCAGGCAGTGCCACAGGTGCTGCCACGGTTTCCAGCCCAGAGCTAGCAGAGCGGAGGCACAGCAGGCTTGACTGCTGAACTCCAACGCGTGGGACCGTGTGGCTACAGTTTGGACTGGAAGGGTCACACTTGGCCTCATGCACTTTAGGAGTCATAATAAATAAAACTTTTGTGCTTAGATGACAGAAGCCCAAAGTGTGTCATCTGAAGTGTGAAAGGATGGCTGAGGTTGACCCTAGAACTCCAGGAGAGGAGGGCAAGGTGGCCTCCCGTCTCGACTCCTGAGGCTGTGTTACCAGACGGGGGATGATGACAGAGGCAGCAGAACAAGAGCCATGCTCAGCACAATGGGGCTTTCTTAGAATATGAAGGATGCATCTTAAAAAACAGTATATGGAGCCATTCAAGAAACTAGGAGATAATGTGGCAAAGTATTCGGGGCCAGGCTTGCATGATGAGGGAAAGGGAAACAAGGAATGTCTAAATGAGCGCAAGAGAAGATGGGAGAGAGGTGCGGGGTGGCTGCAGCATTCAGCCGGGAGGGTCTGGAGCAGATTTGCCTTCCTCCATTCCTAGCCACAAAGATGGTAGTCAGGATTCGGTACCACTGCAGGTTGATCTAAGAAGCACAGTAAGACGAGACTAGACCCTGATAACTGTATTCATGAGCTATTGTTGTGTAAAGAAACTCAGCAGCTTACAACAGCTTGGAAGGGCCTCATAGTAAGGGCCTCCATCTCACAAGACTAAGGCAGGTCAGCTGGGCAGGTGGGGCCATCAGGAGCCCAGACAGAAGCTGCCTGCCACAGCCTCTTCCTGCCCCAGGGCATAGGCTCCTGGTGATGCCCACAAAGACCCCCTTCACACGTGCACATCCTTGTTTAGTTTGCAGGTAATTCCATACGAACTACAAGTTTCCAGACTTAACACACATGCTCAGTGTGGGGCGTGGCCAGCTCCCAAAACTTCTGAACTACAAAGTTAACACCATAATTTAAGACAATTCAGAATGACTCATCAGGAATCCTCTGTGGTGTGAAATAATTTGGCTTTATTTTTTCAAATAATAAATACATTAGGAAAGCAGTTTTCATTTAGCTCATTTAGAATCATATGGCTTCAGATCAAAGCACTGAACACTGCAGGGGACACCTCTGCTGGCTCAGGCCCAAGTTCAACAATATGCTTGCTACAGTCTGTCCTGCAAAGGTCCCTGCAGCACACGATAGTTCTGGTGGGCACCGGTGGTACTTAGGTGGAGCATGCAGCAGGCTTTTCCTGGCCAGCTCCCAAGCAGTCCACCCAGGACGCCTGCCCAGCTTTCCCTTCAGGGGCCAAATGTCAGCTCAGGCCTGGCTGAGAGACTCTAGCAATCTGCTTGCTTGAGCAGGCTGAGAGAAGCACAGTGGTCTTAAATAAAACATCATCTTTCAGCTGTCATGGGAGAGAGGGCTAAGACTTGAAAATGCATGTTTAAATATTCAGAAAGAAATGCTCTATACTTCAACTCCATGGTCTAATACATGCTCCATGGTCCAGAGGACAGTTCCTTTACCAGCCCAGATTGCAGGTACTGTGTTAATATAAGATCACATTTTCATTAATTTATAGAAAAAAGAATCAGAGAAGTGCAGAAGATTGAGGAGCATCATAAGGGAAAGAAATCCAGGCTGGGGCCTGCCTGCAGAAGTGGGGGTGTGGGCCTGCAGTGGTTTCCTCTGATGGGGTCTAGGATGAGGGGCAGGTCTGAGGCTGCTACTTGGGGCTCACCACTTGCTTAGCATTCTCTTTGCCATGACCAAAATACCTGACGACCATAACTGAGAGGAAGGAAGGTTTATCTGCTCACAGTTCTGGAGTTTTCAGTTCATGTTAGGCTAGGTCATGTCTGCAGAGCTTGGGGAATGGTGGCAGAAAGCAGAGACAGAGCAAGGGCAGGGGACAGGGGACATATCTATTACCCAAGGCCACACCCCCAATGACCCACCTCCAACAGCCACACCTTACCTGCCTATCTTACTACCCAATACATCCTTTAATTCGTCAATGGATTTATCCACTGATGAGATTAGAACCCTCATGATTCAATTATTTCACCTCTGAACATTTTTGAATTGTCAATACATGAGCTCTTCCAGGGGACAGTCTGTATCTATAACACCACTATAAATCCCAGTGTCTTGTTTGTGCCAACTGGAAAGGTCACCCCATCTTTAAGATGCTTGACTGCCAGCTGCCAAGAATGGGTGTACCTTCCTGCTAATCTAGAAGGACGGTGACAGCCGAGGATGATTGCACAGTTGACGTGCTCCGGTTCTCATGGGTGGAAAGGTTCCTGATGCACATCGCACTGATCAGTACCCATCCTGACATATCTGCAACCCAGACCCCACCCTAGAATAGTGTGTACATACTGCTCTGGAAGGAGACGCACAGGTCCCTGAAGAGCCTGGCCAGTCCTGTGAGGGTTTTCCAGGAGTGCCAGGAAGGGTTACCCCAGACCCTCTCTCCTTCCAGCCTCCTTCCCTCCCTCCCTCCCTCCTCACATCAAGTTGTCAAATAAGCAGCTCCACTTTCCCTTCTCACCTTTCACAGGCACTCAGCTATTAGACCGAGGTTTTCAGTCAGTGACAGCTCTCGTTCAATTTGACGTGAGCATATTCTCCTCATTGGCTTTTCCTCCAGCCTCCTCTGTTCATTGAGCTGGTGGGACAGAGCTTGATTGGCAGTGGCTCCAGAGCTTGCACGCGGCTGAAGTCCAAGGCTTGTTACTGGGAAAAGACACTTCTCGCTTAATTTTTCTGTACAATATGGGGAAGCTCCAAATGCCAGTCCCATCCTAGTGGGGGTATCCTCTGTCCCAGGGCCCAGGGAGCTGCTGCTGAGGGAAGTGTGGCCATGGTGGGGGCAGCCAGGAGGTTGGCCTGCAGGAGGGGAGGCTGTAGCTGCTCCTGCCGTGTCCATGAAAATGCAGATGCCAACACTGGGCAGGCCTGCTTTGGGACAGCACCATGAAGTAACGTGTCTTCCATCTTCCCCCATGCTGGGCCCAGCTCTGGGCCAGGATGGCAGTAGAGAGCATGGCGGGCCCCAGCAGTTCCAGGGCTCTGCTTCTAGGGACTGGTCAAATTCCAAAGATGCGAGTAGGTGCTCTTCTTTCTTTGGATAGCATAGGTTACTATTTTTTTGTTTATTCATTTATCCAATAAAATTCAAAAACAAAAATCTAGTAGTACTGATGTCCTTACAATTTTAATGAAATACATTTTTACAACGATGTCTCAGAATAAAATGTATTCTCCCCCTTGGCTATCTCTACAGAAAGAGAGGAGACTTCTGGCTCAGGTATCCATCTGAGGGATACTCTGCTCTGCCCTCACTGTGGTGGCGGTCTCCTCACTCTTGCAGAAGGGGCCAGGCCTTGGCACCAGCCCCCCACAAGCCCTGTCCCCTGAGAAGCATCTCCTCCACCTCCCTGCATCACATCTGTGAGGGTTTCTTCAGGTGACCCCAGAGACTGTCCCTGCCCACCCTTTTAAAAGGAAATTCCTGTTCCCCTGACTTATGTTTTTACTTACTATTATTACCTTCTAATATACTATGTCATCTATTCATGTATAATTTGCAGGGCCCAGTGGAAAATGGAAATGTGGTCTCCCATGTTCCACAATTGTTAAGAATTTCAACAACAACTGCAGAGCATTGTGAACTGAACCCCTGTGTTTAATTCCCAGTAGTACAATTTAAAAAAAAGTCCACATTTAAAAGTTGAGTCTAACAGTTGACTAAAAGAATAAGTGGGGAAGCTCAAGAAACTGAAATACAACTTAATAGTAGAAAATTTACTCACAGAAAAGTAAACATTCCAGAAAAATAGTGGCTCTCACTCGGTAGACAAGTGAGACTGAGGGACACTGGGGCTCAGGGCCTGAAGCCTTAACAGGACCTTCACAGTCAAGCCCAGTGGTAGTCAGAGGTCCAGTTCAGTTCATTCATACACGTTAAAATTTCATCATTTAATTGAATTGGATCGTTTACCACTAATTGTTGCTACATTTTTTCTTTCTACCGCTTTAAATTGATTTTATTTATATAGTCAGCTTTTCCTTACTGTGACCAAAACACCTGACAAGAACAACTAAAAGGAGAAAAGATTCATTTTGGTTCATGGTTTCAGCGGTTCAGTTCATGGTTGGCCGGCTCCATTTCTTTGGGCTTGAGGAGAGGCAGAACATCATGGTGGAAAGGCATGGTGGAGGAAAGCTGCTCGGCTCATGGCAGCCAGAAGGAGAGAAAGAGAGACAGACAGACAGACAGACAGACAGACAGACAGACATGATAAACCCTTCCAGGGCATACCCCCAGTGACCTGCTTCCTTTGACTAAGCCCTACTTCCCAGTAGTCCATTGAGCCATCAATGGATTAATCCACTGATGAAGGCAGAGCTCTCACGAGCCAATCACTTCCCTAAATCCCACCTCTGAACACATGAGACTCTGGAGGAACCTTCGAGATCCAAACCTCAACACCATGTATCAACTACTACCATTTTTATTAGCAAATACAATCTTAATCTGTAGTTAAATCTGAAAAGCAAAACAAGCCATTAAGAGAGAATCTGGCTTGAAAACAAATAATTTGCTTAATATTGAGGCAGAGAATAACTTCTTAATTAAAATAAAAGAATTTCCAGAACCATGAGTTAAAATTATATTGGCAGAATGTTTCAATGTCATAGAATACTATAAACAAAACCAAAATTCAAAACTAGACTGAAGCCAGGTGTGGTGGCCCACACTTGTAATCCCAGTACTTGGGAGGTTGAGACAGGAGGATCGCAGGTTTGAGGACAGCCTCAGCAAGTAGGGAGACTCTTGTCAACCTAGTAAGACCCTGTTTCAAAATAAAAATAAAATACGGCTGGGGGTGTAGCTCAGAGGGAGAATGCCCCTGGGTTCAATCCCCAGTACCAAACAAGAAATAGACTGAAATTATTTAAATTGTTGCTATTTACCAAATTTTAATATTTCTGGGTTATTCACATGAATTAGACAAAATTAATAAAGAGTCAGAGGTTATGAACAGACAATAAAGAGTCGGGAATACAATCAAGTAAGATTATAAAAAGATAGCTTCACTAGGATGCAGTTGAGAAGTCCAAGTTTCAAGTATGCATGAACTATTTGGCTTAATGTGTTGGTAATGAAAAGACTTGCAAAACACTAGCTTACTCTTAAGATTATCTAAGGCTCATATATACACCTGTCTGTGTTTGTGTGTTTGTACAATTTCAGCATTGTTTATTCAAGAGAAAACCCATTGGTAAGTAAGAAGTGAATTAATGAAACTCTTCCATGTTTATTTCATGAGCTAGCAAGATAACCATGATATACTCATTTAAAAAATTCTGCAGAGGAATATCTCTAATATGTATCCATTACTCTGTTGGGGAGATCTGCAGATGTACCCCTGTTTATGGTGGGGGATATGCTTGGAATTATGCACATTTGGCTGTTCATGTCTCTAGATGGAGGGAGTGGGAGAGGTAGTTACACCACTAAAGTTCTCTCTCCATTTACACATCCATTCACTTGTTTCAAGGGCACATAAAGTTTAAAGTTTTCTGTTTCAAATATATAAATGATATTGAGATAAAATAACATTTCACCTACAATGAAAACAGGAATGTTCTAGAGAACAAATGTTACATTGTGGGCCGATGGCCTAAAATATCAGGTACTTAAAAATGGTAGCCAACAATGACATGCACAACAGTAAGAACCACCCTGCAGATGCTAATGTGCCACCCAGAGTTTCACACCTCAGGGAGACCAAACTCTCCTCTCCCAGACTTGCTTGTGCATATTGGGTTGCTTATGTCTCTAGCACTTTACTCTTGTGAAAACATTTGATAGCAGAATGATATCAAACTGATATCAGAGCCCTAGGCTCTGGCTCCCCGGGCTTTCACTGGATGCAGGCTCCGTTTCTTAAGCAAATGTTTCACGCAAAGCTGGTGTGGTGTTCAGTAACTGTCAGCTGGAAGGCAGAAAGGAGGGAACGAGGTGTGGGTTCAGGGTCGTCTAAAAGCCATTTGCCTTTCGTCTACATTCTTGCTGTGGAACTGTGCCTGATTCAGGCACAGGAAGAGCACATTCACCGACCCCTCCCAGCCTTCCTGCGGTGTGCTTAGCCATCCTGACGCTGCAGAGCCCCCTGGTGTCCTGGCGCCCACCATCTGTCTTCACCTGAAATCCAGGGTGTCTTTCAACAGGCATGCAGTCATCCCTTTAAGCCTCTGAAAACATAAATGCTATTGGAATAAAAAATGCTAATGACTTTTAGAATATGAATTTGTCTCATTATATTACTTATTTTCTTCCAAGAATCTGTCTCTCCCTGGAGTTTCTTCCACAGTCACTATCCATAAAGTGTCTGACACTACTTATTAATTTAATCTGCATTAATTTACCCTTGATTATGCACTTTCTCCTCCAAACAATGTGTATGTAGAAAAGTTATTAACTTTTCACGCGGTATCTGTGTTCGGTGTTGAAAGTGCTGCTACCTCTTAATTACCTTGCTTTGGAAAGCTGATGGGTATAACAGCAGTGGCATATTAAGAAGCCGCTCTGCCAATTCTCCCTTCTCCCTCCAGTCACAGTGAAAAGGCCCTTTCTCTGGCATTCTTTCTGATTAACAAAGGAATTAATGAGTGAAAGCACACAAGTGGGAAAAATCGACACAATCAGTAATTGTCCTTGAAGCCAGCGATGTAGGTTTCAGATTTCTCTGTGGAATATGGATTCCATTGCTATAATTGAGATTCCAAAATACGATAATTTCTTTCCACCTCTGTGTGTGTGTGTGTGTGTGTGTGTGTGTGTGTGTGTGTGTCTGTGTAAGTTTTAGGTGTTAATAACCTAATGTGGCATAATCTAACATGTCCTCCTAGTTTGCTGCTTGTTTTTAATCATGAAGGTATGTTGGATTTTGACATTTTTTTCTGCATTTATCAGAACAATTGTGAGGTTTCTGCCCTTTATGTTATTTGTGTGGTGCATTACATGATCGACTCTCTGAGTTAAATCAAGCTCTCATGCCTGACATGAATCCCGCTTGGTCACACCATCAGTGAAGACAAAAACACGCCAAACCACAATCGAATGCTAGTTGAATTCCTTCAGATGCAAGGAAAAAGCAACAGGTGGAAATAGGTAAAAAGAGCAGGAACAAAGGGTGCTGGGAATGGCACCTGCTTGGACAGATATATAGTCTCAGTCATTACAAGGTAAAATGAGGGTTCTACCATAAAGAAACATGTGTGACAGCGATACAACAAATGCCAGAGAGGAAGAAGGGGGGTATGTGATTGTGATGTCCTCGTACTGTAAGGGAAACAGTGTAAGATCTCTTGGTAGTAGTCTGAAGAGCTGTAGATCCTACTACTGCTACATTTATAAAAGGTTATGATTAATGTCAACAAAATGACACAATGAAATTATAAGAATATTTAATCCAAAGAAGGAAGAAAAGGAAAATTCATGAGGCTCAGTTGAGGCAAGCAGAAAGCAAGAAGCAGGACACACTGCTATGCTGAGAACTCTCGCCCTGTCCGTGCTTAGACTGAAGCTAAGTTGTCTGCAGACAGCAGTTAGAAAGCAGGATCATGGGCCGAAGGATCGAGTCACAGCGTGCCCTGTGACTCTCAGCGTTCCTTCTGTGGTTCCTTTCAAGTGCCATTAGATGGATGCTTAGTACACCAATCTTATTCCTTCTTTTTAATAGAAGACTTTAATGCATAAAATCATATATTTTTTTAAAATAATGTTTTGCTAAATATCTCAAGCTTTGATATGTAGTATATTTTCATTATCAGCCATGTCTCATGTTTTAAATTGTCCATTATACTTATCTTATGACTGATTCATTATTTAAAAGTGTGTTATGTTTTGAATTTCCAAATAGAGAAGAAGTTTTATTAACCTTTTAGTTCATATTATCAGAATCCTCCTTTTCTATTTGTTTACAGCAAAGCCAAGTAGTAAATTCTGTGTAGGATCCATATGGCTGGAGAGCATCATGTCTGTGATTTCGGGTGTTTGCACAATGAATCAAGGTTTTAATTGTTCAGCTTAAATCTTATATTTTTATGATCCTTTATGTTGTGCTCAGGAGGAATTTTTAAATCTTCCAAATATGGCAGCAGATCAATATAACCATGGAGGTCTCTGTCTGTAAGTTTTATATACACAGAGGTAATTTTACCAGGTGTGAAAATGTTTACAGTTTATCGTTCCCAGTGAATTTAGTGTTTTGTCAATATATGTTGACATTCTTTATCTTTAATAATGTTTTTGACTGTGTTTATTTTTTAGCTTTCTAAAAATAACTGTGTTCTGACAAACTGTTTCCCACAGTGCCCAGAGCACCTTGTGTTACCGGTAGTAAGTAAGCAGTCAGTCGGTTCTCTCCCTCACCAGCCCCTATTGCACCTGCTCTTCATTCAGGCCGTGTAATAGGTAGACAGTGGCACTCCTTGTGGCTTTAATTAGCATTTCCCTGCTGGGTGAGGAGGGGAACCACTTACCATGTGCTTTTTTCCATCCTTGTATCCACTGTGGTAAAATCTTTCTCCAGGGCATTTGCCCATCTTTTAGTTAGATTGAACTTACTGTCGTACATTGAGAGCTTTTTATACCGTTCATGTCCAAGTTCTACTTCAGACATGCTAAACAAAAGTATCTTCCCCAATCTGTAGCTCACATTTTCATTCTTTTAACAAGGAACTTCATAGAGCAAACATTTTTAATATTGATGGAGTCTGACTTACAGATCTATTGTTCCATGGACCATGCTTTTGGTGTCTAACACTCTTTGCTTAACTAGAGGTACTGAAGATTTCCCTACGATTTACTCTGAAAGTCACAGCTGCCCATTTCACATGTAGGCCTGTGATCCCATCTGGGTTAACTTGTGTATAATGCTTGAGAGGCAGGTCAAGGATTATGTCGGTGCTCAGTTGCCCCAGCACATGTTTTCACACACACTGCATCTCTGGTGGATGACAGTACACTAGTCCTTCACCACAACATAGAAATAGAAGCCACCCGAGGAGAGGAAACTGGTGTCCATATTAAAACAGACAGCTGTTTTGCCAAGTGAATGCGATCAGCTCAGTTTCTTTTAAAGTAACAATGTGGAGTTGCTTCCCGGAGAGCATCTCATGCAGTCAGTGTCTGTGTCTGGTGACATGCCTCCAGATCAAATATTTACTTGGTGCCAGAGATGGCAGAAATACTGAGGATGCAATTTCAAAAGGGGAAATCAGCCCTAAGACATCTGTTCCTTTGCATTTTGGAAAAACCAAAACAAAAAAAAAAAAAAGAAAGAGAGAGAGAAAAAAAGCAAAACTGGAACTGCTTTCAAAGATCCATCTGGTAAGTCATTTTTCTACTCAAAATTTTAATAAAAGAATCAAAATGGAAGTCTGGTTGTGGTTTAATTAAAATCGGAGAGACAGCCCAAGGGAGAGAACACTTTTTTGCAATACTCTGTCTCAACAATCTTTCCTCCTTTTCTTTCCACTATACAGACTGCTCTTCCGTTTTAGGTTGGCTCTCATTATTTCTGAAATTAAACTAGTCAAACTGAATATTCCGTTTCGAGCAATAAACACGATCAAATGAATGTGTGCTGTAACTCAATGCCACCTCTCTGCAGCACAGCAATGACGCACTCTCACTGGGCAACTGAGAGCCTCTCTGGGGGTCTGCGAACTCCCTCAGGAGCCCATCCTCAGAGGACCCCACCACTATTCTGTGTTCACCTGATGCAATCATGGCTTTGGCACCCTCTCTGCTTCAAGTGAGTAATAAAAGGGGAAAAGCACCTTGCTCTCACTACAACCAGCATCACCACCAGTCCCTCCACAGAGCAACATTCTCATCACAGTCAGTTTTCTTTACTTCCTGTCTGCATTCTGTTAAACTTCAAAGCATTTTCTCAAAATAGAAGTTGCTTCTCAAGCTCTTTTCTATGGAGCTGGCCAGCTCACTGGGCATGTATGTGAGAGTTCTCCAACTCAGACTTAGATGACACCAGAGCACAAATAAAACTTAAACATTGTTCTCGAGGATGGCTTGAAGATGATTTTCCCAGCACGTTCCTAGAGCCAGGAGGGCAGGAGTAAAGTGCAGACCTGGAAGATGCCCACCTTGAAGACTGCTCTAGGGGAGGGCGCACCTGTGGGCAGAACAGGAACGAGGAATCCAACTCTCTTTGAAGTTTACCAATTCAATAATATGAAAGATTGTTGATGTACATTGCCTTGATTAATTGTAAAATAAAAATATCTATCATATTAAAAGTCTTAAAATCTATTTTGTAGATTATTTTTGGTATTTTAATTTGTTTTGTATTTCCTTTTCATTGTTCAACTATTGAAGTCCTTTGATTAATCTGTTTCATATTGATATACAGCATTTATGTTAAGACTTTTGTATATTATATTCAAATATTTTCTGGAACTATCATTGTCTTCATAGAGGTATCTGCATAGATGTATCTCCATACAGATGTCTCCATACAGCTCTTCACAGCTGTAACTTAAACCTTGATATAGTTAAAGAGATTGAACTTTCTCTCTACTGACTCTGCCTTTACCTCTTTTTTTTCTGATTACTTTTCTCAGATAGCTTTTCCTCTGTGTTACCTTGATATTTTCTGTTTTATCATGCAATATTTTAATGTGTGTAGGCTCTCTTTATCCATTCACTTAATTAACAAGCATACCATGTCTATTATGTGACAAGCATGGAATATAATGTGAAGTAGCATCTATCAAAATACTTTGCAAGCCGGGCGTGGTGGCACACGCTTGTAATCCCAGTACTTTGGGAGGCGGAGATGGGAGGATCCGGGTTCACGGCCAGCCTCAGCTCTCTTGCTCTCTCCTCTCCCTGTCTCTGTCTCTGTCTCTGTCTCTCTCTCTCTCTCCCTAGTGAGGCCCTCCGCAACTTCGTGAGACCCGGTTTCAAAATAAAGTATAAAAAAAAATAGGGCCGGGGGCGTAGCGCGGAGGTAGAACGCCCCTGCATTCAATCCCCAGTACCAAAATACTTTGCCCCTACTTCAAAAATCCCATCTTTTACATAAACTAAGTACGTAGAAAGTTGGTACAATGTCAAGACATTCTGTTGCCTTCTATTGACTTGATTATATTGTTTCACACTGTTTGCAGAATTATGAATTAATATTGTTTAACATCAAGGAATATAGATTAGCAATTTGTTTTACTTTCCCTTGCATTTATCAGTTGTGCTTTCTGCCAGATACATTTTAGAATAATTTTGTCTAGTTAAATAATCCCCTTGGTATTTTAAATGAAGTGCTATTTTTTTGCAAAACAAATTTAGGTTCCATTTTTATCTTTTCAATGTTGAATCTGTCATGTAAGTACATGATTTGGGTTTTTATTCTAATCATCTCTATAGCACTTGATTGCTGGGCCCTTTACCCAGTGCCATGAAAGGGCCTGGTGGACTGGCAGAAGCCTGCTCTGTAGTACCGGGCCTCTCCCACGTGGCAGTAATTCAGCATATTAATAGCAAAGATGGCGCTGGCGAATTCCTCAGGGGGAAGTTCTGCAGGTAGTTCCGGAAGTGACCTCAGGACCTCCTTCCGTACTCATAGACAGGTGTCTCTACCAATAATAGATCAGGAGAA
>PVJS01025279.1:17291-28084 GCA_004027185.1 Glis glis
GTGGTGCCACACCCTACTCATTGCGAACTTCCTGTACTATAAAAGAGAGATGTGCTTTCTAATAAACGAGTTCATGCCAGACATGGCTCCCGGTTGGAGGTATGGTTCTTTGTCCAACCGTCCGGCCCTGCCCCCCCATCAGCTTCGCGTCCCTCTCTCTCTCTGGCTGGTCCCGAGAGACCGATGGACGCCCCCGACACTTGATAATTTCAGTACCTCCAGCAATCCACCTTTTTCTAGACAACCAATGACTCTCCAAATCTGACAGAAACCTTTAAGATATAATTCTACCAACCTCCACAACCCCAACCGGATCCTCCTTGACTTCTGGAAAACAAAAACAAAAGCAGATGAGGTTTTGTGTCAACTAGGCGTTGGGGGAATGGTGCTGTTTTCAGGCCTGTCTTGCTCATGAGTGTCTGAAGCCCCTTCCTCACTCGAGTCGCACAGACACAGGTGGTGTGCTTCATGAGTCAAATGCGGGGAAATTCTAGCAGAACACTGGACAACTTTCAATGAAAGGAGCAGTCTGGGAGAATTCCCAGAACATTCTGGTGATTCACAGAAAGAGTTGGAACTGGATGGTTCCGTAAATCAAAGACTACTGTTTCCATCTGCGAGTCTTTTGCCACCCTGCGCCCCCATGCGTGAGAGCGATCCATTCCCTCACACGTATATAAACACGCCATATGCATAATGATGCATGGTGCATGGTGTATTTCTAGAAACAAGATATAGCTTAAGTGTGCCAGGAGAGCTTTCAAGTTAAAGAAACACTGCAATCCCTGACAAACAGAAGAGCAGGCCTCTCTCTGCCTGCTTGGTGGCCAGACTTTCTGGTCTGGGTGCATCCCCAACACCATCTTCTCTCACCTGGGAGGCACAAGTCAGCCAGGTTGTAGATATGGTAGATTTCTTCCGGCTCCTGTCCTATGAATTTTCTATGGTTTCTGTCACAAAAGACCAACACTGGATGGCTTAAAACAATAGAAATTTACCTCTCACAGTTCTGGAGACCAGAAGTCTGAAATCAGCATCACTGGGGTGGGATCAAGACATGGACACCCACAGGACCCACTCCCTTGCAAGGTCCTCAGAGAGCATCTTTCCCACATCTTCTGGCTCCTGCTGGCCTCTGGCCTCAGTGGCTCGTGGCCATAAGGCTCCAGCCTTGGTCTTCCCAGGGCCTCCCCTTTCTGTCTAGATTCCCCTGGGGAGGTTGGGATGACCACCTGATCTCCCTTCTTCTGGCCCTCCACTGAATCCCCTGTGACTTCCCTCACCACCCACTATGGAGGGATGTGCACAGTGCTGGGATCAGGACAGGTGTTTGCAGGAGGACACTGTTTAGTCTACAGTTGGGCCTCTAAGTGCTCTCTAGTTTACATTAAAGTTTTTCTTACTGGTGTTTTGCTTTCTGTGCCACTACACAGGAAGTTAGAAAACAAAATTAGAAATCTACCCCCCAACGGAAATTCAGGTCTGGCTTGCTTTACAAAGCATATAAAGAAATAAACCTAGAAAAGCTGGGTGTGGTGGCGCATGCTTGTAATCCCAGTACTTTGGGAGGCGGAGAACGGAGGATCCGGGTTCACGGCCAGCCTCAGCTCTCGCTCTCTCTCTCTCTCTCTCTCTCTGTCTCTCTCCCTCTCTCTCTCCCTCTCTCTCTCTCTCTGTCTACTTAGTGAGGCCCTCCGCAACTTCGTAAAACCCGGTTTCAAAATAAAGTGTAAAAAAATAGGGCCGGGGGTGTAGCGCGGAGGTAGAACGCCCCTGGGTTCAATCCCTGGTACCAAAAAAAAAAAAAAAAGAAATAAACCTAGGCTTACTTGCTCATTGAATCTTCCAAAGGATAAGAAATAATTACCAACTATTTTTTGTGGACCAAATAAACCAGTTAGGAAACCTTGAAGTACACTACAAGAAAGGAATATTTCCCATAAGTCTTGCACATTAAATACCAAAACTGCATTTTAACAAATCATCATACTGTGAAACATTTTTTAAGAAGAATAACATATCGTGACCAAGGTACGTATTCTAGGAAACAGAGTGTAGCAGTGGGAAACCAATGACACCAGTGCTGTCAACGAAAGGGCACAGAGGAAATCCAAGGCCCACCCTCATAAACACTCCGAGAGAATGAGAATGAGCAGAACCTGTCAGAAACAGATGGTCAGACTCTAGAAATATCCAGAGTTTACAGCATCATGCAAATGCCGAGGCAAGAGAAGGGCCACCAACATATCAGGATCTGTAACAACCCACTGGCCCTCAGCTGGGCCTGCTCACGTGTTTGTTTTACTGGAAAAAGTATGCTGGAGGCTTACAGACTACACAAAAGATGATGGGCATTACCATTAAAACCAACATTTACAAAACAATAGTTCAGTTGATAATGAATGAGATTTAAATGTGTTCTACACCATTTTTTACTATTTCCATGAGCACACAGTGCTGGCAAAATACAACTCTTGATTCAGGAGAAGCGCCATCTGAACACGGCAGGGCTTCTTCTCTGAGTATTTCTTAACATGTTCCTAAATTAATCCAGATAAATTGATTGCCAGAGTTAATGAACAGATTAAGAAAATCACCAATTGGAGCAGTAACACCTGAATAGATTTCTAAGTAATAAAATACAAAAGAGCAATTCATACTGGCATAGGGTATATGAAGTTCTCTGGGCAAACTAAAATATTAGAAAACATTATGCCACCTCTATCATGTATTCAGGCATTTCTATAATCAATTTTATATGTTAGCTAATTTTCACATACTGCTGTATTTACATAGTATTTTGAAAATGTTTTAACTGCTTTTTTTAATTTAATCTAAAAGAATTATATTAATATAATATAATTTTTAAATTATGTCTTCAGTCAACATCAAATAAACTAGTCATTGCTACTTTTTGCCTGCTGTGCTAAACTATTGCTCAGTAAATCAAGGAGAAAAAAGTTTAAGGATTGAGAAGAAGGAAATCTCTTTTTACAAATAAATGCCATTATCATTTACTCAGGAAAACCTAACAGAATCAAATACAAACCATGAGACTCAGTAAGAGAGGTTTTGTCAGCTCTGTTATATAACACTAAAATACCAAAGTCAAATGAATTTTCAAAACCCATTATGAAGCACTTAGAAAGAATGGATACTTTAAAAAGGCATTAATTATACTAGTAACCAAAAATGTAAGCTCTTAAAAATATAAACAAAACTTATAAGGGGTTTTAAGTAGAACAGAATTAAACTTTATGACATCTAAAACTTGAAGAGTAATAGATCAAATTTGTGGATATGAATATTCAGGATCATAAAGACAATGCAATTCAAGTATCAGAAGGGTTTTTTAATGGAGCTAGGTAACTTGATTCCACAATTTATATGTGCTGTGGTCTGAAGCATGTCCGGGAGGTGACCGTGTCAGGAGGGTGGAGCCCTCATGGACTGGTGATGCCCTCATAATAGGCTGAGGGAACTAGCCAGGCCTTCGTCCTCTGTGTTCTGCCACATGAGGACCCAGCAGGAGGTGCCACTGGCCCACCAGACACCCAAGTCTACTGATGCCTGGGGATATGAGAAGTAAATCTCTGTTAATTACAATTTGTCTGGTCTAAGGTGTTTTGTTATAGTAGCACACATGGGTAAGACAACAGGTGAGAGTAAAGGATCAAACTTAGCAAGCCATGCCTTGGAAGAGCAGGGTTAGGTAAACCACTGCTGTGCATCAAAGAAAAGCCACAGAACTATAAGTTATAGCACACAGATAGGCACACAGACAGGATCAACAGTGTCTGGTCAGTTAGAACACTGTGGAGACAAAAGTTATTTTTATGTCAGCAGGGAAAAGAGGCCCATGTGATAAACACACTCAAGATAGTCCAGACCCAAAACCAAAGGACCAAGAAGATCCAAGGAGCACAGAAAACCTGATGCAAGGTAAGGCTGCAGCCCACAGGCATGCCCTATCTCCAAGCTTGGTCACATGACCAACTTCCCTTTTGAAGCTAAGACGCTCAGCATGGAGGACCCAACTCTGACTTCACAGCGAGAACCCAGAAGCAAAGTAACAGCCCAGCTGCTGTAGTTCTCCACTGACCACAGCTGTGATAAATCACCAGCAGCAGTGGGGACAGCAAGGCATGCTCCTTCTGCAGGTTGAGGGAGAAGATGAAAGAGTTATTCCACGTAAACAGTAACCAGAAAAGAGATGTGTGGCTATACAGCCAAAACAGACTCAAGTCAAAAATTGTTACAAGAGATAAAGGACATTATAACTGATAAAATGGTCAGTTTATCAAAAAGATATAGCAATTATCAGTATATATACACACAAAACAGCAAAACCTCAATATGAAAAAAAATTACATAATTGAAGGGGGATTCCTACAATAGTAGTTATAGACTTCCATATCCCTACTTCAACTCTTTGGATCAATAAAGGGCAACTCTTCAGATCAATAAAGAAACAGAGGATTTGAACAACATCACTAACTGCCTGATGACAGCAGAATAAACATCTGTCTCAAGCGTGCATGAATATTCTGTAAAGAGCACATGTCAGCATACAAAACCAGCCTCAGTATACCCCAAAGGACTGAAAGTATCCACACATTTTCTGATCACAAGGGAATGAAGGAAATTCAAAAATTCACAAACAGCCGGGTGTGGTGGCGCACGCTTGTAATCCCAGTACTTGGGAGGCGAAGACCAGAGGATCAGGGTTCGCAGCCAGCCTCAGCTACTTAGTGAGGCCCTCCGCAACTTCATGAGACCCGGTTTCAAAATAAAGTATAAAAAATAGGGCCGGGGGTGTAGCTCGGAGGTAGAACGCCCCTGGGTTCAATCCCCGGTTCCTCAAAAAAAAAATTCACAAACAGGTGTAAATTAAACAATGTTCTCTAAGCAAACAAACACACTCTGAGCAACTGATGTGTGAAAGGAAAAAAAGAATCACAAGGGAAATTAGAAAATACCCTAAGATGAATGAAAATGAAGCTCACCCAAACTTATGGTCTTCAGGGAAAGAAACTTAAATTAGAGGGATCTGTACACATCAAGATGATGTGGCATGCAGCCCCCCTCTGCCACAGCTTGCAAGTGACTAATGGCCTCAAGGTCCTGAGGCTGCAGGCCAGTGAGGAAGGCAGGGAATGCCTCAAGGCAGATTTGTGGCTCCCTCTCTCCCTGGTGAAGTGAGCACCAACAGGACTTCAGACACGACTCTTGCACCGGGCTTGTGAGTCTGCTTCCGTGGGGAGATTCTCTATGCATTACATGGGGGGGGGGTGATCTCTGGGTTTCAGAGAAGTATGTTTTTCCCTCAACCTCTTTTCACAGGAAATAATTACTGCAATTCCATTTTAATGTCCCATCATACCAAAACTCTTCTGTGTATGTGACTGTCATTTGATTATATACCTATTAGTAGAAACTCCATGTTTTGATACGTGCAAGTTGAGGTTTAAAAGATAATGGCAAAGTTTCCTGAAGAGGTTACCCAAGTTCACACTCGCATGCAGGCTCTCACCCTCACCTGCTTGGCAGTCAGCCACATCGATATTTGGAGAGCTCCTTCTATAAATTGTCCATTCCTGGGTTTTGCCCTTTTTGAAGCTCTTTTCTTTACTGATTTATAGGCATGAGTGTGACTATCTCTGTAATAATTCCCTTGATAGTCATATGTGTTGCAAATATGTTCTCATCTGGTGTGACCTCTTTTTAAAGCAGTCTTCATGGGGTTTTTGATAAATAGAAGCTCCTTTTTCTTTATAGCTTGAGCTTTTCTGCAGCTTCAGATTCTTTTCTCTATCTCCTTATAAACGAGAACACCTTGGTGCTGTCTTCTGGAAGCTCAGTGGTTTACTTCACATACTTAGATCAATGAGCCATCAGATCTGATACTCTCCACTGTGTATCTCAGGTGGTCCAGCTCCACTTGTACATTCATGAGGAAATGCCAGTCAAAGCCCAATCAGGGGAAATTCTACAAAATACGCGACCTTCCTCCCCACTGCCGCCAAGGTCATCAGAACCAAGGAAGGTCCAGGAGACTGCCACAGCCCAGAGGAGCTGAGGACCTGAGCCAGCCTCTCCTGTGGTACCCTGGGGGGCTGGAACAGAAAAAGAACACCAGTTTGAACTTTGAATAAGCAATGGACTTTAGTTAACAATAGTTGCTGTGATTATATTGTTCATTGATTGTAACCGATGTAGCATACCAATATGACTGGAACAATCTTGGAGAATGGTTGTGGGGTATTTGGAAACTCTCCATACTGTCTTCACAATTGAGTCACATATGGAATAAAAGTTTTCAGTCTGTTTCATGCCTATTGGGAACGAAAAGATGTTTTAACTGCAGTATTTGCAAAGAAAGCTGTAGGAACATTGGCTGCTTACTACATTGTGTGATGGTGTATTTTCTCCTGAGGGAAGGACCACAGCAATCTTGGACAACACTGGTGTGTTTTCCTGCAGGAAGGGGGTGGACAGTGGCAGTGCTAGTCTTTGTTCCTCTGCCTCAGGCACACCACACTTCACATGTTTGGCCAGCTGGGGCAAAAGATGCAAAGAACATTTTAAAGCATATAAAACAGAAAACTATTCTGGGCTTGGGGAAAATACTAAAACAGTGAGAAAAAAATAGCCTTAGCACCCTAACAAAACTGGCTTTTCCCAAGAGCACTGCGGCAAGTGTGTGAGTACATGTTCCTGGAGAGACCTCCAGAGGCCAGTGTGCAGGGGCCACACTAGCAAGCTTGGGCACTGGGACATTTCTGAGACACTACTGAATTGAGGGACATTCATGTTCGTCTTGTCTCTCTCCCCCCTCTCTCTGTCTACTTTTTCTTTCCAATTTTCTTCCCTTTAATTCACATTACTCTTTCATTTTCCTTGAAATTATGTATTTTTTCAAGCAGCTGACATATTTTACAAGTCATGGCTAAATTACTTTCTCAGATTTCAAGAACAACTAAGTCTGGGAGAAAGTAGCTTAGAACCAATGTTCCATGAAGACAACCTCTTTAAAAATGTATGAATTTACACCAAACTGAATTTTGACAGTACATTAAAGTTTAAAAGTTGGTATGACTGTATCAATAGTTTAATAATTCAAAAGTCTCTTGATATCCAGCATAATAGTCTATTTTTTTCATTTAGAAAACATATGATGATTAAATTTGTATGCAAAATGCAAGGTACCAACAATTTTGTTGAGTTTTGAGACTATTAGGAAACCTCAAATGTCTAAAATGATCTTCTAAATAATCTTTAAGTTGGTTAAAATTCTCTGGACCTAATTAACTTTTAGCCAACTTGAGAAGTATGTGCAGCTACTGCAGTGCAATAAATGAAAATGGGGCTGCATTTTCATGAGTTTGGATCAACGGGCCACTTTTCAGAGATTCTATATAAAGTGCAGAAGCTGAGGACAACTCATCTGGTCCTCATCCTCAGAAAATGCAGCTCCTGGGGGTCTCCAGAGCTCCGCTGGTGAACCCTGCTGTTGCTCCAGAACAGGTACCTCGTCAGGGTCTCCAGGACTCCATTGGAGAATGCAGTTGTTGCTCCAGGAATGGGCATTTCCTGAGGTCTCCAGAGCTCCACTGGGGAACCCTGCTGTTGCTCCAGGAATAGTAACCTCCTGGGGTCTCGAGTTCCCCTGGAGAATACTGCTGTTGCCCCAGGAACAGACATCCCCTGGGGTCACCAGAGCTCAGCTGGGGAACCCTGCTGTTGCTCTGGGAATTCCACCTGAGCCAGGTATTCCCTTCTTCCAGCATGATCAGGACTATCATTAATCAGTTGCCAAGTTCTTCTGGCCATTTCTAGCAGATAGTAATTATCCAAGAGATGCTAAACACTGCAACCTCACTGCTGTAACACAGGCTCCAGCTCTGTGGACAAAAGGCCCCCTGTGCCTTGCTCACGTGAGGTCAGTAACTCAAGGTCATGGGGGTCCTGCAGCCTGACCCTGGCAGCCTTCCCTACCCCCCCCCCCCCCTGTCAGCTCCTAGGGCCTTCCTGCACAAAGGGACTTCAGAGTCAGGGTAGAGAGCTGCTCCTCAGTGGTGGAAAGTTGGAAGGAGGGCTCAAACCCTCCAGACATCTAGGGTCTTTGTATTTCTCTTGAGGGTGCTAGAAGGTAGGGGAAGTATCAGAGAATCTTTGCAGTAATGGGGTGAATGTTTTTTGTGATAGATTTCCAAGAGATAAAAGTGGGAACTATATAAAAAAAATGAACCAAGCAAGAGGAAAATGTTATACTAAGGACCTGCCAAAATTCTACATTAAATTTCTTTTTTATGCCAGAGTGAATTTAAAATAGATATATAAAAACTGTGGTGCTATTTGTATTCCTCAGTGAAAAACAAGTATATAAATAAAAAATGCTACAACTGCATACATAATTTGACTACCATTATGAAGAGAAATATAGATTGTAGAAGGGAAAGAAGCGTGGCTCCTCTCCTGAAATAAATGGAGGTTGCCGCGGAGAATACAATCTCTCGCACACAAAACAGAAGGAGAAAACTACACCCTCTGGCATGGAGCCTGATTTAAGGCCATTGTTGCAGTTAAAGCTTCCGCAGAGCAGTGTAACACCCTTCTTGAGGAACACTCTACAGCTGTGCAGAGATCTTATTAAGATGGGCTGAACTCTTAAAATGATGAAATTGAGCTTACTGTAAATTTGTAGAGGAAAAAAAGGAAAGAAAAATATGCTCTTATAAGCAATACGGGAATGAGAAGTTGCCAGCCTCCCACCTCTGCGTTACTCTACTGGTAAAGGTTCTTGTCCACACAAGCTCAGACATCGTGCATGGGAAATGCCACAGGATGAGGAGCCAGCATCAGCCCGCATCACGGAAAGCAAGACTGAACCATATTTACTTAGTAAAAGTATTTTTAAAACAGCAAACTGTTATATACACTTAAGGTTTGTTAACTTTTATGGACTTTATTTCATTTATTTGGTTCTGGGATTGAACCCAGGCCTTATGCATGCTGACTACATACTCTACCTCTGAGCTGCACTCCTGGCAATTGTCACTTCAGCCATCTCCTGGAAAGATAAGGCATTCAGTCCAGAACAAAACGCTTGGCATGGCCATCTTCCCCAGGAGCAAGGGGACCTGGCCTTTCTGTCCTGCTCATGAAACACCAGCTCATTGCTTAGGTGTAATGCAAAGAACAAGAAAGCACTGAATTGAACTGAATAGTTTTGATGTTTGTGCCCTTCTGGGTTCTGCCTACCCCCCGGACCTGGCCCTGGAAACACTGATTTCAACACGGAAGTATCACTTAGCAATAAGGAATGGGAAGAGACCTGGGATATCTAGCACTAGATGTTCTTGTGAAATAGTGTTATTGAGTACAATTTATTTGTCCATGTTTCTTTTTTTTTTTAATTTTTGTGGTTCTGGGGATTGAACCCAGAGGCAGCAGAACTCCAGGTCTACAGCAGACACAGGGGACAGGGCCCAGTGATGATGCAGGCCTCACAGTGCCAGCAGACCTCCAGGTCAACAGCAGACACAGGGGACAGGGCCCAGTGATGATGAAGGCCTCACAGTGCCAGCAGAACTTCAGGTCTACAGAAGACTCAGGGGACAGGGCCCAGTGATGACGAAGGCCTCGCAGTTCCAGCAGGGCTCCAGGTCTATAGCAGACAGCAGAACTGGCCAGGCTCCATTCTGTACCTTGGAGAGGTACAAGAATCGTCCCAACATCCACTCTGCATCACGGTGAAGGACTTTACCGCCCTAGCGGCCACCCCACACCATGAGGAAGTAACCCCGACATGAGGTCACAGTGCCCTTTCAGCACGCACAGGGAAGGAACTGAACGTGGGCGCCATGGAACTGTGACTTATGCCCGGCAGGATCGTGGTCCTGTTTACGTATGTAGCTCCTAGGATGCATCTCCTGTGTGAGCCACGAGGGACTCATGGTTAGCTGTGCCTTGATCTAAAACAAAGAAACACCTCCAATCCAAGATGGCACTGCCCTGGCCCTTGACCAAAGGCGGGTGAGACAGGAAGGCACTAGCTTGACTCAACAGGGCCATGGTATCCCTAAGCTCCCCAAGCGGAGGTGCCACCCTGAGCTTTCCAGGGCCCCGTGGCTGAGACAGTCCCCTGCCCCACGGGTGCCTGGAGCAAGGACACCACTCCAGCCCCGCGGGTCCCAGGAGTTGGGACACTGTCCCCATTCCCACCGAGTCCCTGGGGCGCACACGCCACCCCGTGGCGCGGGCGCCGCGTCCGTCTCGGGTGCATAGGGCGCGTGCGCCTCCCCATCCTGGAAAGTCTTCCCAACGCCCCGTCGCACCCGCTTCTCGCCTTCCGCAGAGCCGTAGACTGCCTTGGCCATGGCGCAGTTTGCGAGGCTACCTGGACCCAGGAACACCACGTTACTAAAGTTTAACAGCTCCTAGTACCGCGAGAGCTGGGACTTTAAACAGGGGGAATTATCGCGAGATGACCCGCTACATCCAGTCTTGCGCTCACTCGGTGCTGATCTCGCGAGATGACAAACGGAGCGAGGCCGGGCCGGGTGCAAAGCCTCTGCGGAGGCAGTGAGGGCGATCCTTCTGGGCACCATGCCGTCTGCCTTCTCGGTCAGCTCCTTCCCCGTCAGCATCCCCGCGGTGATCACGGTAACTCGCCGCCACCGAGGTGGAGGGGGCGCGGCTGGGTTCCTGGCCCTGGGACTTGGACTGCCCGGGCGGCGGCGGGAGTTGGCCGTGAGGGCGGGGCGGGGCCTGGCGGGACGGCTGTCCTG
>PVJS01025280.1:0-27983 GCA_004027185.1 Glis glis
CAGAATAGGTATTTCCTGCCCAGGGTGCAACCCTTCCTAGGATGATCTCTAGTGGCAATATCTGTTCTTTTCTGAAGAAATACCATCTTCTCTCATAGCAGTATGGTTTAACCCTGTGGTCAGATAAGACATCACACAATTATCCAATAGTGGCATAGTTCTTGAAGTCTGAGTTATTCAGTCCTACACAGTCTTACTCCTGGTTATCCTTTTACTAAATGTGAAACATTTTGTTCAATGCCAATATTGCTAAAAATTGTAACATTACTGATTGTTGTTATGATAGTACTGCTGTGGCTGCTGCTGTTGATCGGTATATGACATCCTAGGATTTAGCCACTATATACCTGACTTTGTAATTCCTATTTTTTTCCCTTCCAAGAATCTAGCCTCTAAATTTTGGAATGCTGCTGCAAGGCCTGCTGTAGTTGCGTTCTAATGCTCAGAGACTGATTTTCCACATTTATAAACAAAGAGTGTTAAAAATATGTATTTTAAAGTCCCCTATTGTGTTCACATTCTCTATTTCCAAGGGTTGATCCTCATGTCCCTTAAATTTTTACCTGTTTAAAGAAGGGAATTTTCCATTTACTTTTGGTGACTAAGAGTCTTGTTATTCCCTTGATTGATATAATAGACTCTGCAGACACACTGCAAGTATATAAACATCAAAACAAATATATATTTCTAATGAATTATTTACATTGTTATGAGCATTAGTGCCAGTGGTTTTGTTGAAATGGAATTACAAGTCAAAAATCAGTGCTTGAATGAAGGGAGGGAATCTTTCTTCACTTCCAGTTAGTTGGAAGCAGATTGCTGGGAAAAGTGGAGGCTTTGAGGACTTTTATGCGAAGGGAGGGGAGTGGCCCAAAAGCATTTTGGCAAAGAGAGAGAAGAAAACTTTCCAGTCATAGGGTGTGAAATAAGAAACCAGTTAAATCAAGGAAGAAAAACATGGTAGTTTTTGTTAAGCTGGATAGGCTCTGGGTGAGCTCTGAGCAAAGCAAAAACCTGGGGCCCCCTCCACCCACGGGCCAGATGGAGTTTGTATTGGTGCCCAGGACTAATATGTACTTCATTAAGGAAGTGAACAGGAAATATTATGGAAATAATATTCATGACATATAAGCCTAGCTAATAGTAACTGAGTGCTTATGAACTGCCACATCTTAGACCCAGTGCTTTATATGTGTGACCTTTAATCATTCCAACATGTGGATGCAGAAGGTAACATCATAATCTCCTGTTTACACGTGAAGAAACCGAGGGTACAGTTGTTAGCAACTTGCCCAAGGCCAGGCAGTTATTAAAGGTTGGAGCTAGGATTCAAATTAAGGTTTTGTCTAACTCTGAAGTGCTACACTGATTCTGATGCATGAAATAAATTAAATAAATAAATTGATAAATAAATTAATAATATACATATCTAGGAACAATCTCAGCTCCAAGATTGTATTGTATTAACCAAACTCTTCACCTGGGGTCACCTTAGTTCATTACCTTGAAAATGTTGCCTTTTCTGAACATGGACTATTAAAACCTTTGAAAATTTCTAGAGAATCAAACCATTTTATCAGAAATTAACTGGTTTTTTTTTTCCTGGCTGAGAATTATAATTAGAAGAGCTAAACCTTTTGAGTTACATGAGTTTAAGGAAATGTCCATGTGAGTCCAGAATGGTGGCACATGCCTGTAATCCCAGTACTTGGGAGACTGAGACAGGAGGATTGCAGGTTTGCAGTCAGCCTTAGCAACTTAGTGAGGTCCTCAGCAACCTAGTGAGACCCTGTTTCAAAATAAAAGATAAAAATAGGGCTGGGGGTGTAGATCAGAGGCAGAATACCCCTGGGTTCAATCCCTAGTACCCCACTCCCTACACGAAATGTTCTTGTGGTTTTCAGAATAGTAGAACTTTTTATATTTCCTCCCTCTTTCTTCTTTTTTCTTTCTTTCCTTCTCTTTCTTCCTCTCTTGTTTTATTCTCCCTCCCTTTCCCTCTCCTCCCTTCTCTCCCTGTCCATTACCTTCCCTCCCATTCTTTCCCCTTCTTTCCTTCCCTGCCTTCTTCTTGCATTTCAAAAAGTCATGTCTTTCAGAAGAAATAATGTCTGCAAAATTTTACCCCCAAAGATCTTAGAAGGCAAGTTTGAAGGAAGCAAATTTGATACAATTTCTTATAAAATAATCACCATTAATTGAGCATTTTAAAAAGATGTTGAACATTGTACTTAGGATGAACATTATCTTTTTTTTAAGTGTTGGGGATTGAACTCAGTGCCCCATACATAGTAGGAAAGTGTCATTGAGCTACATCCCCAGCCTGAATGTATATTGTCTTACAATGCCTTTGAAGGTAGGTGTTATTATTACCCCCAAATCAAGTGCTATTATTATTTCTAGTTTAAAAATAATCAACTGAGATTTAGAGAGAGTAAGTCACTTGTTCAAGGTGACCTCATCTAGTAAATGGTAGAGGCAGGATTAGACCTGAGCTTCCTGATCCAAAGAGTGTGAACTTAATCCTGACCCCATATTGCTTGTCACCAGAAGAGTCAGTCCTGCCAAATCCACAGGGAGCATCGGTAATGCTTTGCTATTAGACAGTTACCAATCCCATCCATCCATCCATCCATCCATCCAGAAGTTTCTATTGTATAAAAAAGTATTTTTACCTACACTCTAGGCAAATGGTGAAATCACACTGCTTGGAGTTTTATGTGCTCTCAGTCTTCCTTGTTTCTCTAAACTAGGTGTCATGTGGGCTAAATAGCCACAGATTTAAGGGGCTGGGCAGGGGATGAAGGGTAGGGTGAAAATGAAGCATCTCGTACTTTCTGATTCTTGGCACTTTCCTTTAATGGGGTCAGGAATGGGATGAGTCATTCCATTTGCCCTACTTTCTCCCTGCTGTAGCAGGACCAGCATATTTCCCCATCCAACCCTTCTTCTAATAACTCCTCCCTACAATATATTCAACAATATCCTCTATCTACTCAATGCTGGGCACTGACTGATAGAGAGTCTTTACCCTTAAGTAGTGTTCAGTACATGATAATTTCCTTGTGTTTTATAGTGCAGTGGTTTCTAAATGCTGCTTCAACACTGAATTCAACAGAATCACCCAGTGAGCTTCATAGTTCACTTTCCTTTTTTGATAATATGTACAGCAAAGTGATTAGCAGACTGAAGCCTGCCTCTTTGGCTTCATGTTTCAGCACTGTTTGGCCTTTGTTGAGTTATTTGGCCTCTCTCTATTTCATCATTAAGATTACAGTAACAGTTCCTAACTCATAGGGTTTAAAAATGGATTTAGGAACAATATACATAAAACACTGAGAAGAGGATCTGCCACATAGTAAGTGCTATAAAGTGTTGGCTATAGTGATTGCTAAAAGTATAAATCATGAAACTACTCAGATGAATTCAATGAGAATTTTGGAACTGGGGCTCAGGTTCCTTATTTTTAGGGGTTCTAGCTGATTCTTTAATTGTGAGTCTCTAACCTAGGGTTCTCTCTCTCTCCCCCTCTCTCTCTCTCATCTCTCTTAGCCAAACTGCTTTTACTTCTATATGTTCTATTGAAAATCTCAGTTCTTCCAAACATATTCTTGTTTGGATTCTATTGAGGCCCCTTCAAGATGTGGTGGTGACCGGTAATGCTGCTCAGAAATCAGCAGTTGATTCTCTCCCCTGTATGAGATCCATCTTCCCTGGTTGTTCCCAGTTTGGTCAGCCCCATGAGCTTATAAATCCTTTAGTGGAGACCCACACCTATGGGGTTGCACACAGTCCAAGCTCAATAAACATCAAGTCTGGTAATGATCCAGACACACAGTTCAGGCAGGTGTGCTGATTACACCTGCTGCAATCATTTACAAGGGCTCTGTTCAGCTCATGTGAGTACTATTCTTGATACCTGCCATGATAAATGAGTGGGTATTCCATTTTTTTGTGAATCTTAAAAATATAAAAGCAATGGGGGAAATATAATGTAGTTCATACAATACTGTGTATTTTGAGCTTATGTGTTTTATATATCTGGGATTCATTGTCTGTGGGGGCAGTGACCACAGAGTCTAAGTAAGACTAACAGAATCAAGAGAGGGTTCTAAGACAGCAATTAAAGTGATTGGACATGATTGAAGACTACTATAAGCCCAATGACTCCAGAATGAAGGATATAACTTTGGGAGATACAAGTTGGGGTGGCTTCCTGGTCAACAATCATCCTTCTAAGGCTATCTGGGAGTTTTTCCTCTTCTATTCCAACCACTGATTCCTGATGGGACTCCCATCCTGATTTGTGGACATAAAGCCAAAGTTGGGCTAAGCAGAGATCTCCCCTGGGGTTCTTGAATTGAAGCTGCAAATAGGGATCATTGAGATCTGGTGTGGCCATGCCCAGTCTTGCTCAGCTGGTGGCTTAGAGAATAAACCCAGCAGGCAGAGGGATGCGTTGATGAGAAATGGTGAAAGGGAGAGAGTCTCAGCAGCATTCGAAGGCCTGGTTTTAATTCTTCCCATCTTACTCCAACCCAATCTTCTCTGTAATGCAGTGTATAAAGTGATTGCTTTGTCTTTTTTTTTTTTTTTTTTGCTTAAGTTAACATGATTTGGTTTCACTTGAATGCTAGATTTCTGACTTGGTAGAGTGGAATTGAAATTAGAGTTATCACCCTCCAAAACCTTTTTTTCCTATTAGTATAGCCGTGTAAATACACATTTTGGGATCTAGATAGTGAATATTAAATACTATTGGCTCACAGCAAAGTAAGGGTTAACTAACATACCAGACATTTCTCAAATAAATTGCTGTCAAGTTATATTTCTGCCTTTTAAAAGTGGGCATTTAACTCTTTCAAGTATATTCACAATTTTGCCTTTATCTTTCTTAAATTCTATCTGTTGGCTATGGCCCAGTATTTTCACTTATGAAATGTTTGAACATTAGTTTTTGTTAATCCATCATATCATTTCTCCATTCATAGTACATTTTATCTACAAATTTGATATATATATATATATATATATATATATATATGTATTTTACATCTTCATACATGTATGTAAGTTACACATGTTTAAAATGTTGAAAATAAGCATGAGTGTTTTTGACCTTGCCCTTTCCCTTTCGTGCATATATCCTCTCACACCTGCATGGAGAGACATGCTGAAGGATGTCCTTGCAGAACTTTTATATAGAGAAATGGAAATAACCACAATATCCAGGAACAGGTAAGTATATAAATAACGTGTGTTATAGTCATACAAGGAACTCCATTATGGTAGTTAAAAGAAGTGAATTAGAATGCTAACTATGAATACTGATTATTCTTTTTTTTTTGCGGTACTGGGGATTAAACCCAGGGGCATTCTACCTCCGCGCTACACCCCCGGCCCTATTTTTTATACTTTATTTTGAAACTGGGTCTCACAACGTTGCGGAGGGCCTCACTAAGTAGAGAGAGAGAGAGAGAGACAGAGAGAGAGACAGGGGGAGAGAGAGAGAGAGAGAGAGAGAGAGCAAGCTGAGGCTGGCCGTGAACCTGGATCCTCCAGTCTCTGCTTCCCAAAGTACTGGGATTACAAGTGTGTGCCACCACGCCGGGCTATGAATACTGATTATTCTTAAAACATATTGGTGTGAAAAGCAATGTGGAGAGTGATATAATAGACCGTAACAAAATGTTATTTGAAAAATGTTAAAAATGGTCAATTCCAGATGTTAGGAACATGGGCAATTATTATATTGTACTTGTGATCTTTCTATATTTTTTAGTGTCTCACTGCACTAGCTGGGACTTCCAATATGATGTTGAACAGGAGCGTGTGAAGGGATTTAAAAAATATATAATTTCATTTTATTGCAGTAAGAACTACATGAGAGCTATCCTGATAACAATTCTTCAAGTGTATAGTGCAATACTGTTAACTATAAGCACAGTGTTGTACAGCAGATTCTAGAACTTATTCATCTTGTACAACTGAAAGTTATACTTGTAGAACTGCAACTCCCTACCCCCTCCCAAGTCCCTAGAAACTACTATTCACTTTTTGCTTCTATAAGGTTTTACTATTTTAGATACCTTGTGTAATCATGCGATATTTGTCTTTCTGTGACTAACTTATTTCACTTATCATAATGTCCTCAAGGATCATCCGTGTTATCACAAATGACAGGATTTCCTTCTTTTTCTTAAGGTTGAATTGATTGTGTGTATATATTACATTTTCTTTATCCATTGGTCCATTTGATGGACAACTAGCTTGCTTCCACATCGTGGATATTGTGAATAATGCTGCAATGAACACGGGAGCACAAACATCTTTTCTAGATCCCAATTTAAATTTTTTTAGTTAAATACGAGCAGGTGTTGGATAATATGGTGCTTCTATTTTTAATTTACTTAGAAATGTCTATACTATTTTCCATAATGGCTGCAACATTTTGCATTTTCACCAACAGTGTACAAGAGTTTCTAATTTCTCCACGTCTCCACTGTTTGTTATCTTTTGTCTAACAGCTATTTGGTACTGGGGATTGAACCCAGGGGCATTCTTCCTCTGACCTATACTCCTGGCCCTATTTTATTTTTTTTCTATTTTGAAAAAGGGTCTCACTAAGTTGCTGAGGTCCTTGCTAAGTTGCTGAGCCTGGCCTCAAACCTGTAATCATCCTGTGTCAGCCTCCCAAGTACTAAGATTACAGGTGTGTGCCACCATGCCTGGCTCATTGTGGTTTTGATATGCATTTCTCTGATGATGAGCAATGTTGAGCATGCTTTGATATACATGTTAGACATTTGTATTTTTCTAATTCCAAAATATAGCATTTGGTACTCCAATAGCAGCACCCATCAACCCAATTAACCTGCTTAATACACTTATCAAGAAAGCAAATGAATTTGGTTTGACCTGGAAAATTCAGCAGAGGCTGGCTAGATGCTTCTTCCTGAGCTAGCCTTCTTCTTCTTGGGCATAGAAGAAGATTGTATTTCCCAGCACCCCTTGCAGTTGGCTCTGGGCCCTGTGACTGGATGCTGGTCTACAGCATGTGGACAGAGATGATGGAAGCCACTTCTAGACTTGGATATCCCTCCATGCTCTCTGCTTCCGTCCATGGTGACTGTGGAGACTGAGATGACAAGCATTACCATTTGGAAGGCAGCTATCCAGGGCGATCACCTTGTTTGCATGAGGGTAATCTCACCTGGATGAGTGTGATGTGAGCCATTGAAAAAGCTTGCTTGTGTTGAACCACTGAGAAATGGAATTATTTTTTATGGTTAATGCTGCTTATCTTTTTGATGTAGTAGCTCTTCTGCAATGAAATTTTTATTAAGTGAGTGGTATTATGATAGTAAAGGAAAATAAAACAGATAACATTCAACTGTCCTAAATCAGCTTTTAACATTTTTCTCGTTTTCACTTACCATTATAATCTATGGATACATTTTTAAAAGTTGTAATTAACTTGTTGCAAAATAATTTGGAATATCTATTCCATAGGGACAATTTTTAACTAATATTTCTTTCTTCTTTGGGGAGTTATTTTAGGATACACTTTTTTGTAATACTGGGGATTGAACCCAGGAGCACTATACTTCTGAGCTACACACCCAGCCCTTTAATATTTTGCTTTGAAACAGGGTCTTGCTAAGTGATTGTGCACTGGCCTAGAACCTGAGATCTTCCTGTCTCATCCTTCCAAGTACTGGGATTACAGGCTTACCATAATGCTGGCTTAAGGTATAAGCCTGTTTAATATTTTCCAAAATACTTATATCAATTTGCAATACCACCAGCAGTTTTTCTGCAATATTATAAGCAATGGATTTTAGTCATTTTATTTTTAACATGAAAATAGTTTTCCATTTCTGTGTATACAACAATATTACAATCTCATCTGAAAACCTCACATAATACAGAAAAGATTAAATGCAAAAAATCATCCATATTGTCATTCTTCAGTACACAGTGATGGCATTTTGGTGTAGAGTTCTCAGTTACATGTGCACACACACACACTCTTTTGCACATACTTAAAGAAGTTAATTATAAATGTTCTCCATGTAATCAACCTAGGTGATAAATCATGAACTTTTTTTATTGCTGCATTGTAATCATACATCATGATGAAGTTCAGAGTGATAGAGGCATACGTGCACACAGAATTTGGTGATCCCTCCCCCAACTCCCACCCCACTCCCTCATTTTTAATGCTAACAAATATAGATATAAGCCATCACTTTAAACATGAACTGTTCAATTCAGAAGCCACTAGCCAGTGTGGCTATTTAAATTAATTAAAATTTAATCAAGTTAAAGAACATTAAAAATTATTTTTCCTCAGTCACATCAGTCAGACCCAAATGCTCAGTGGCCACCTGTGACTAGAGGCTACTATATGTACAGCACATATAGAACATTCCGTTGATGCTTAAAGTCTGCTGTTATAAAGGTTTGCACAGGTGTATTGAGCAAATCACCTATTCTTGGTTATTAGGATTTCCTTAGTTTTTCTTTATTCTGTTCCAAATGATACTGCAATGAACAATTTTGTAGCATTGTTGGGCACATCTGTGATTATTTTCCAAACTCCACAGAGGGACTTAACTCCAACATGATGCCACAGGGTAGTTTTGTTTCTGGCTTGGCTCTTGCCATAGTTACTTACTGATTTTCTTTCTTGACTTTTCTACCTCACTGTTAATCTCATTTGGATGTCTTACCATCTCATGTTTTAAGTATTATGTTTAACTATTTTATCTTCAATATCTCTATGTATATAAATTAATTATTGCCTCAAATTCTCTATTCTTTTTCTGGTAGTAAGGTTTCAGACATCTCCCTTTTTTCCCTTTTACTTCTGTATCAGTCAGTCTAGACTGTGTTATGCTATAGTAACAAATGAGCTCCACTTCTTAGTGACTTAGTACAACCAGGTTTTGTTTTTCCCTCATGCTATAGCAGTTGCTTCAAGTTATTCTTACTCCAGGATTCTTACCTCCAACCAGCATTTGGAGGGTAGCTGTGATTGATGGACAGATATTTGGGTGAATTCATGCACTAACTCTTAAATTCCCACTCAGAAGTGATATATACAAGACTTCCATTTCAATGATCAAAATGAGTCACACCATTCTGCCTAAGTCTAAAGGAGGTGGGAAGAAAATGTGCCTGAGGGAAGGGCCAGAAATACTCGGTAAAAAGCATAAAGCGATGTATCCAGAGTTCATTTGTATTTTATTAGTTACAAAATTTTTGCTTAGGCATAATAAAATAAGGATGATGATAGCAATACCTAACAACTACCATGTGTCGAACATTTTGGTAAGTACCTTAATACTTATCTTGCTTAATCTCATGATGGTAACCCTTCTTTTATAAATGAGGCATAGAGAGGTTAATTATCTTGTCCAAGGTTGCATGGCTAGTAAATGGTAGAACTGAGAATCTAGAATCTGTGTGCTCAATGGTCCCTTCAATACTTTGCTGTCTTTTAGATCCACATTGGTGTTTTTTCCTTACTCTTCTTTGAAGGAGGAAAGTTCTATCCAGAGTTGTCCCTAAGTAATGCAAATAGGTAAAGTTTCTTCTCTGGTTATGTGGGTGCCACTGGGCTCTTCCCCATAAAAAGTAAGTGGAGAGCTGGATGAAGCGATGTCATATAAACAAGTAAGTCTCTATCAACCTGAAAAAATCAAAGGGGTCCTTGAGCCTTAGGCCTTGAAGACCTTCACACTTTGCATAATTAGACTTCGTTAGCAATGTACTACAGAAGGGGTGGCCCTTTGAGGATGGGTCCTTCCAGCTTTGTGTTGAGCCTCAGGCTTAGAGCAAATGAACAGTGTTAGAAATAATTCAGTGAAGAGCAAAACCCTTTGGCCTGCAGGCTTTCTGCTCAATGTGGCTGCAAATACATTTTCCCAAACACCTGCCTTTCCTTCTGTTATTCATATTTCATTAATTCCCATCTCTCCCACAAGATGCCTTAGCTTCTAGACTTTACAGAAATTTCCCACCCCCTGCTATACCCCTATAGTAAGCTGAGTAGGACCACTATTTAGTTGCCAAATATGAGGAAAATGACTAGGAGGGGCCTGATACTTTCTCTTCCCTCCTGGCCCCCAAGTGTGTGGATTATCCACAGCTATAGGGAAATGGGCTTCAAGTATCACCATATTCCTTCTGCTCTTGACCTGTTCATGCACTTTGCCCTAATTTCCCTCTCTTCCTTCCCGCAACCAGTTGAGGAGATGTAGTTGTTGTTTCTTTCCACAGTTGGTACCCAAAATGGCAGGAATTCCTAACTTCGTGGTTCCTATGTGGCTGGCACTATTCCCTGGTCCACTGCTGGTGTTCCTACCCCCACCCCATCTTCCTCTTCTTTCGTAATTTCATTTATTTTCCTGGAAGGGCCCAAAGACTGTGTTTATGTTGTCATCCTTCCTGTGAGTCTGGTTTTTATTTTTTCAAGCATTTTTTTTAACTTAGCAGATGTTAAAAAGTTGCTTAAATTTGCATTTCTTGATTACAAGTTAGTTTGAACATTTTCCCAGACATTTGTTTCCTATTTGTATTTTCTCCTGTGTAAATCTTGTTGGTTTGAGAACCTGATATCTTAGCTAGTGGAGCCCTAGGGGTAGTTCCTAGAAATATATATGTGCATTTTGAGATCATTAAGGAATTGTTCTTTTCTGTCATTTTTGATGCAAGTATTTTCTTATTTGATTGCATTTCTTTTTCATTTTCTGTGCATTTTGTAATGAATTTTCTACCATGTTATTGTTCCCCAGAATTATTCTCTTTCCTAAGCTGTTTACCTGTCATATGCCTGACTCTTCTAGAATGTAGGATTGACAGCATGGACCCTGGCTACCCTCTTTACCACTGCTTCTCCAGTACCCAGAAAGTGGTCACCACAGACTGTTAGTGTAGCAATATTTATATAAAAGTGTATTTGTTTTAAGACCTTCCAAAGTGACCATCTCTTTTTCCTGGTTTAAGTATTTTAATCAGTGTGTTATGAACTTACTTGATTAAATTAAAACATGTAAGTTCTTTGAACTGGGACATATCTATGATATTTTCCCTTCATATATTATCTGAAAGGTTCGGGAGGGAAGGAGACAGGAGATGGCTCAATGACAGAACAGATTTTATTGGGATAAAACTTGCGGGGGGGGGTCTCCAGGGAAGGTTGGAGCCCCTGTCTGCTTACAGTCTAGAAGTTTATATAGGTTGTTTAAGGAGAGATTCTATAGGGAGGGGGAGTGGTAGCTAGCTATTACCAAGGAGGGGGGTGTTAGGGGGAGATCCTACAGGGCAGGAAGCAATGCTTAACTATTACCAGGAAGGTTATATTACATCAGGCTTAAGCAAGATAATGGGGCTTTCCATAAGCAGAGGGCTTACAGCAAGTCTTAGGCAAGACAGTGGGGACACTTTTGGGAAGCAGGGGGAAGGGTGTATTGAGTAAGACTTGGGAATTTCTGGTCAAGATGGAGTCATTTTTGTTTGAGGCCTTAACATTATCTTCCCCTACATATTATACGATGCTTCCCTTTTCTGTTTTTATAGCAAGTTTTTACAAATGGCATTTTATCATGTATCATTTCCTAACTTTGAGAGATTACCCTACGAGCTTCATTTTTATTTCTTGAAATCAGTTTTAAAAACAGATCTCCTAAGTGTATTTCCCCCTCCTAGTTCTTCTTTTAAGAATGATCATTCATAAGGATACTCCTACTCTTTCAGGTTAATTTTGGAATTATTGATCTTTACTGATAATTTCTCATGACTACTACCATCTTTTATAAATGACCAGAAAGCAGAAAATGGTTAATTTGGCTATGGGTTGGTTGGCAACAAGTTTTTCTGTTTGTCATTTCCAATACCCACCTTTCCCGCCTCATAAAACTCTAAGTAGTGTTTTCTTATCTCTGAACTGGTGAAGCTTCTCCCATGGTCCAGGATTCCTTGGACGTGAGCAGCAGTAGCTTTGGAATGGCACCTGCGGGTTTCCTGAGTATCCTGGAGTGCAGTTCGTTTTGTGTTGTTGATTAAATTTACTAAGCAAATGAAGAGCTTTCTAAACCATGTCTTGATTGCTGTCTTGACTTACAATTTTTACCCTCTATATGTTTTACCCTCTGCTTTAAAAATTGGGACCATCGTTCAATCAGAAAGCGAGCACACCCTCTTTGACATGAGCTATGTAGCCATGTTTTCACTTTCTGCATTCATTCACTTGAAGAAATGCTTATTCTCCAGGAGCTGTATTAGACTCTGGGGTTATAGGAATGAGCAAAATGGTCACTGTCCCTGTCCTCATGTGGATTGTATTTTGAGACCTTTTCTTTTTTCAGTTTCAACAATAGCTGGAAGGAAGGATACAGAAGGACAAAAGGAGAACTCCCCAAAAAAACCCAAATCCCCAGTTTTCTAGCCTTTAGATTTCTAACCAAAACTGTAGATTTTGTAGACACACTTCATTTTTCTCCCAAGATTTGCCATTTTTCCACAATTAATCATCAAATGTGGGTAGCAATTTGTGGCCTCCATGTGTCTCGTCAGACTCTGACACATGTTGGCCATATGTTTCAGGGCCACAAACCTACGCAATTGCTTGGTCAGACTGGAGTCCCATAGAAGGGTCTACAAACCACCTCGATGAGTCTCTTCCCTTTTGAGGAACCAGCAGTGTTTCCAAAAGTACAGACAAGTTCTTCTCAGCAGCCATATAGAATGGTGCTATTTCATCAGGAGGTTTGAAATTCATCTGTAGGAGGACACTCTGCTGTGCTTTCTCCATCTCTCTTCCATGTCTCGTTCTTCTACTCTTCTGCTCCTTATAATTTGTTTCTCTATTCCTCACCAGTGTTAGGATCTGCTCTCTGTACTCTGCATTCTTCCTACCATCCTTTTTTGGAATCACCCTCTCCTTTAGGGGGTAGTGTGAATGCTTTTCATTTACTTTACTCTGTAACAGGCGACATTACTAGCAAATGCAGTTGAGTCCTCAACACAAACTTCAGAGGTCCCTAAAAGAGCTCTTTGATATTTATAATTTTGATGCTTAGATTAAGTTACTAACTTTAAACATTTCTCCACCCCCTCCTTCTACCTCTGGGAAACTCTGGGAACCCTACAGGTAGAATTGAGAAGAATGGAGTTGTTTGTCATGAAAATTATAAAGTTCAGAGATATAAATATAGGCTGGGCCTCTGGTATATGCAGGAGTCAATTAAGTAAATCAGAAGAAAATGTAAGATAGATAAAAACAATGACAGCATCTGGGGGGAGGCCAGTTGAATCTGCTTAAAAGACTAAGAAGAGCCTTTCTCTAGCCAGTGCCAAGGGGATGCCCAAGCCTAAGAAAACGAGTCACCCCTACTAAATCACTCTGCAATCTGAGGTGATCCACAGCAGAATGAGCAACATTGGCCTCATCAGGGCATTCTTTTTCTGTAGTCAACCCATATTAAATAATCCAGCATTTTTTTGAGCACCTGAGATGTGATAGGCACCATGCTAGGTTCTGAGTCTCTAAGAGACAGAAGAAACACCTGGCCCTTGATATTAGGAATCTTAAGAAGATATTTAAAATTGGAGGAGCAGATAATGATACACTGGATAAGAAGGGTCATGATAAAGGAAGTGCAGGATGTTTTGCAAATGTATAGGAGAATCATGAAATCTAGATTAGGTTTGTTGGGGAAGGCCTCTCTGAAGGGATTGACTTCAAACTTAAGACCCTAGAGTGAAAGAATCATGAGCTCAGTAGTGAGATGGAGCTGAGGGAACATAGATACAACATGCCATCAAGTTATATTAAATTTGGGCCTGTATTTCCTCATGAGAAAATTGATCCATTTAAAATCTACTGCCTCTATCCAGCTCTATGGTGGAACTATATTATCCTGGAGACTAGAATACTTTAGGTCTGGTGGCCAAGGCTCTCTTCTTGGACAGTGCTTGGCTGGGTGTTGCTAATGTTGGCCTTGATGGCTTCCTTTTTTTGTTTGTTTTCATAATTGACCAACTTTCCCCCTTTCTTACTCTCCAATTCCAAGACTGATGTAATCTCAAAACTATGATATTATATTAAAATATTTTCCTGCAAAGTTCTGTTGACTTGGAAACCATCCTGTCTCCATCAAGGGTTTCTATGTTTGTGTGTTCTGACCCATAGTTCTTATTTTGGATTCTGACTTTCAGAGGCAGTCTACTTTTCTGTTTTAGGAGTAACCTAACTGTGACTCTTTAAGTTCTTATACTGCTCATCTGTTGTTTATTTTCTTTCCTATAGACAAAAAAGGAAACAAATTTAATTTGGAGTCAGATGGTTCTTCTGCCCAGAAGACCACTGTCCAACTGTGGAGGGCAAAGGTCAGGTAATTCCTCGGGGAGAAATTTACTTCTCAGGAAAATGAAAATTGGGGAGAGTTTTCTTCTAAAAACAACACAGCAGAGAGATCTAAACACTTCTGTAGGGAAGATCAGTATCACCGTGGATGCTGCTCATCATGGAACATGTTAAAGCATTGTTTGGTAATTATCTATCAGACATGATATATATCTATATGACTCTAGCAGTTGAGGGAAGTTAACTCCTCTTTGTAAAAATTCTTCAAAGCATAGACTCTTGTGTACAACTAGCAGATAAATCATCAGAAGAAAAATGTAAGTGTTGATACAGTCCAATGGCATGCAGTCTTGTAAATGAAGGCGAAAGTGTCAAGAACAAAGAACTCAAGAGCTATTGCTCTCATCATATGGAAGGAAGAAAAACATCCTTATGAGACTCTTGGCTCAATAATACTGCAGAAAAACCAGGTCATGCTGCACTTTAAAAACTCTTAGATGACCTTTCTCGCCTGTCAAAATTAGCAGAGGAAATTTTAATGATTGTCAGATCTATTGATGTTTGATGTGCTGAACTTTCTTGGAGAAATCAGGGGACAATATGTCATTATAAAGTTTCAGTTCTCCTTCTCTCTTACTGTCACAACTTCTGATCATATGCTTTTTTCTCTCTCTGCCACTTGAAGGAATGAAAATGCTTTAGAAAATGCTATCCTTGGGAGTTTTGGTTGATGTTTCAGGGTTTGTCATGTGTGCTGGACATCAGATAGCTCTGTCATTTATGTCAATATAGAAGAGTGATTGACCAGGAAATTTTATTGACGGTTGATCTTTCCTACAGAAGTGTTTAGACCTTTCTGCTCTGTTGTTTTTAGAAGGAAACTTTCCCTAAATTTCATTTTCCTGAGAAGTAACTTGCTCCCCAAGAAACTACATGACCTTTGCTCTCCTGGTGTGAGTGACTTATTTGTGGGTAGCCATGTAATGGTCCTTTGGTTATTAACTCATCTAGAGTTGGCTAGCCAATGTTTGTGTAATAGTTACACAGGGTATCGAACACTGTGGGTGCTTTGAGAGGTATCTGGGAAATGTAATGTACTTTAAATTACTAAGAAGTAATTTGATCTGAATAAGGCAACTCCAAAGAGAGCTCATTATGTTTCACCAAAATGCAATTGCAAACTGTAATTGGATTTCTTTTTAAGATGAACAGCAAACCCAGGGAAGTGGTGCATTTATCATTTTTGTCAATGCCTTTCTAGAACTTGAGCACTGGGGATGGAGGTACACAGTGTCACCCCTTGGGTACTGAGAGTGTTCTAGAACTCAGGTAGGGTAGGCAGATAGTGCTGTCATTCTTTTCTTGCACACAATGGCCAATAATGGGTATTTGAGCAGAGGGGGCATGATTCAGTGGACGTGTTTAGAAGGCAAATCTGAGAGCAGTGTTTAGAGAAGACTGGGGGCCAGAAAAAAATTAGAGGAAGATAGAATGAGAGGTTGTTGTGCTAGTTCAAACCTATAATGTTGGGGTTTGGATTCGGGTGGGGCAGTGGAATTGGAATGGAAGATGTGGGCATGAGTAATAATTCAAGACAACTGCACCCAGAACACTTAATAACTAGTTGCCTGTTGGAAATGGTGTGCGATGGAAATAACCCTGGTCTATGCATCAGGAAGAAAGTGTTTCAGGGTCAGGTTGAGGTTTGGTTTTCAGCTTTATAAAATAAAGAAATTGCACTAGAATAACCTCTCCTTCCTTTTTAGGTTTAACATATTAAGATGAAATGATTAAGGACATTGCAATGTTGCCCCCCCACCCCCTGTAGAGAGAAGCCTCATGTCAGGAAAGAGCAAGGCATGTCTTATTGACTTCTCACTAGCACCCAGGCGCTGCACATAGATCCTGGCTACTGAGGCTCTCGGTTTTACAACCACATCACCCTTTCTGATTCCTCTCCAGAGCCAAAACAGCCTCTCTCGGGTATACTCATGTTGGCGGGTTGTGTCTCATGAACTAATAATTTGTAGTAAGGGATAAATATTGTATAATAGCTAAAGTAAGAAGACGCTGGGTGTAATGGTACACACCCAGAATCCTGGTGCTTGGGAGGCTGAGACAGGAGAATTGAGGCCAAAAAAGCAAGAACAGATGATAATATTTTGTATTTTTTTTTTTACAGTTGGCTTAATTTTCTGAAATATTCACATTTCACTTAGATGTCTCAGGAACACTGCGAGGCACATCGACATGGGCAGTGTCACTGTGCCTATTTTACAGATGAAGTAACCGAGATCGAGAACAACTAAGGAGTTGTACCAGATCACATAGCCAATAAGCGGCAAAAATTGAATAATTGAATGCAATGCAGGAGTTCCAACTCAGAATTCTATGTACTTTCCACTATAGTAGCAGAGCTGTGGAAACTTCAAGTCCCTGAGCAAGAATATTGAAGAAGTGTTTTTGAGCCAGGGGCATTTGAAAACCATTCCAAGATCACCATTTGGCCTGTTTTTCTATTCCCAGGTACATCGTCCCAGCCACCATCTCATTTTGAACAGTTCTGACAATATTCTACTTAGTAATCCATAGCAATAATGATCATAATCACACTTTCTCCCTGACCATCCCAAAGAACATTTAGTGTATTAATGTTGTTAATTAATCTTCATGACATCCCAGCAAATGAAGCAGATTGCAAGTAGGATGTCCCACTTGGCTGACTGGGAAGCTGAGGTAGAGCGCAAGGTCACGGAGCTGCCTCAAGGTGAGTATAAATCAGCAGAGTCGGTGAGCCAAGAATAGCCATTTCACAGCTGAAGCCGAAAAGTCTACTGGGAAGGGGCTTTCGCTGTTCTTCTTAGAAGATTACTGTTCACTCACTAGGAAAAAAAAATTACCACCTTAAAGCCAACATTTTCTTTGCTTAGTTATTTTTCAATGTTTTTGAGTTTTCTATTTCTCTTCCTTTGGATCCCACACTTTTGCATCTGAGGTGGATTCAGTCTTTGAGTCTTCTGGGGAAACATGCTGGATTTTCCTGCAGATGACTGATCTCTGTGACCCCTGTGGTGTCACATCCCCTTACCTGCTCTGAGAGCAGAGTGCTCCATTTTCTAACAGGTTCTCAGGAGTGTGCTGTCCCTTTGGTCTCTACTTCCTTATTCCAGTGTCGAGTGGAATCTTGTCTTTACAGCCTATGCTGCTCTTTTGGAAGAGCGTTTGTTTCCCATGTAGTACTTCAACATTTTATTTTCATCAGAGAAGAGAACCAGTGACTTCATCTCTCCGCGTTGAAAATGATGACTGTGCCCGCGACCACGTGCCCAGTCCCAGCTCCTTGTGGTTTCTGCGGTTTCTGCAGTGCTTGGAGCCTGGCCTGGTGCAGCAGTGACTGATCACCCTGTGGGGAAGCTGCAGTGAAGAAGAGTGTTGTTTCTCTGCGGCAGGGAGTCTGGTTACATGGGGGAAGGGGCTGGGATTCCTGGAGGCTGACAGGAAGACCATGGTTATCTGTGGGAAAAGGAAGGATTATGTTGCTGTGTTGTTGGGAAATGTGGTTGCCTTTAACCTTGAGCCCGACCAAAGAATCCTGTTATGATTTACTTTGACACTGTATTTAAACCCCCCACAATAATTAACCATCTTTCAAACATCACCAGGAAGTGGGTTATCAAAATAATATCACTCTGATGGTAAAAGTGTCTTTAAAAGCCTAAGCCACTTAGCTCAGCAAAGATAAAAAGACCAAACAAAGCCCACACCAAAACATTACCCAAGTATTTTTACTGGGTGTTGTCTCAATATAATTTTCTGTGACCTTTAAAGAAACAGCTTCACGTGATGTGAACAAGTCATCCAGCCATGGGAAAGAGCCCAAGTCATCATTTCACTGAATATTTACTCGATAATTACCTTCTGTGATGTGAGATGAATTAAACGGTAGAGGAGAAGATTAGAATGCTGGCGGAGTTCTAGCAGCCACAAGGGCAGGAAAGGCAAATAAATACTGTATACACCACACCGTCACCTGCCATTCCCAACGTCAGGGCAGACATCACTAATGGATCACACCACTCTTCCTGGCTGAGCCCATTCTCAGTTTCACAGTCTTTCTCATCATGTCACTGAACATGGACACAGTCTAACTATAGGGTGTGTGTTTCTCCAGTAGAACACCTTTTACCAACCCTGTTTTAGAGCAAGCTGATTTACCCTGCAATCCTCCAGAATAAAACCAAAAGTAAAGGGAAAAAAAGTGTCAGTGGTGGGTGAGTTGTGTTGGTATTAGTATAGTTCTGGTATTTTCAAAGAGATCTGGGATATTCTGAATTCTGGGGCTATGGTAGGATTATCTCCAAGTTTAGACACTTAAACATGTTGCATGATTAATGAAAGAATGTAATTTATTCATTTACTGTGGTATTAGGGATTGAACACTGGGGCATTCTACCTCCAAGCTACACCCCCAGCCCTATTTTTTTTTTTTTTGGGTTTGGAAATGGTCATGCTAAGTTACTGAGTGCCTCGCTTAAGTTGCTGAGGCTGGCCTCGAACCTGTGATCCTCCTGTCTCAGCCTCCCAAGTACTGGGGTTATAGATGTGCATTACCATGCCTGGCTAAAAGAATGCAATTTAAAACATCAATGTTTTACCTTTTGAATTAAAAGCTTGATAATACAAAAATTGGGGAAGATTTGTGGAAACAATCTTTCATATATCTTGGGGTAGCATAAATTGGTACTGTATTTTTGGTGAGCAATTTAGGAATGTCTGAACAAATTAAATGTGCATACCATCAGTTTTAGCAATCCTACTTCTATAGATATGCTTCTACAAGTATTTAGGGATATATTGTTAGGATAAGTATTACAGCATTGACTATAGAAATAAAAATAAGGGATACTTGTGTATCTCTCAATAGAATACTATGCAGATATTCAGAAAAATGGGGTAGGTGAAAATATGAAAGATGGCACTGTTCCCTTACAATTATTCAATTCCTTCCCATCCATGCTATGTTTTCCTGCTCCAGTGACCTCACATGTTTTGCTTGGAAGAAAGAATCAGGTCACAAGACTGCACTTGTTAGAAACAAGAGTGATGTATTATGAAGGAAAATGGATTATAGAAGCAAGCATGGAAATCAAATAGACAACCCTGCCGCAGCACGCTGTACACAGTAAGCACATTCACCAAATCGGGGTAAGCAGCAACATGTGGCAACATGGGCTGGGAAGTCCATGCAGACAGAGGACTAGAGTCCCAGCTGAAATGGTCCCGGGTGGAGCGTGCGTTCTCCCCATGGGTGAGACTTCCAAGTCTGTAGCCTTCAGGGAGTCCTTAAGTAGGGCACCCAGACAATGTAGTCCTTAGGGATGCATATTTTGCATGACCAATGGGAGTCATGTGAGGCTTGTTTATTCCATGTTCCCAGGGAAGTGGCCAGCTTCCCCGAGAAAAGGGAAAATTGCCTCTCCTAAGTGTTTACCATACCAAATGTCCTTGGACTTGTTTGGCAGCAGAATGTCCCATCCACCCTGATGTCAAGGTGCAGGACGCTGTGCTCTGAGCACTTGTTGATTTATATGCTTGTTGATACCAAGGTTTGGAAAATGTATTAACTCTCCATACACATGTTTTGCCCATGGGATATAAATGGGTGTGATATTTGCCACGTTATAAAATTTGATTGCCTTGCTTGGTGGGGCACTTTGGTTCTAGCCTTCTAGCACATAGACCATGAGCATAATGTCACACAGTGACTCCTTTCTCAGCTTGGATTTGAAAATGCGAACAATTGAGCTTAAGGGGGTGGAGCCCAAGGATCCCAGCAAAGCCACGCCTAACCTGGGAACAGCTGGCCTACAGGTCTCCTATAAAGTATCAAAAAATCAATGTTGTAAGACACCTAGATTATGAGGTTGTTTGTTGCATAACATTACTATAGCAAAACCTGACTGAAACATGTAATCTAGAGAAAATGTCAGGAGCAAGCATGTTAAGTTAAAAAAAAGAAGGAAAGTTATATAGCAATAGTATCAGTATGGTTGGCATTCATCCATCCATCCATCCATCCATCCATCCATTCATCCATCCATCCATCCATCTATTCATTGTTGCCTGTATAGGTACAGCAAATATCTAAAAAGATATAGAAAGAACTGATAATAATGAGCAACCAAGAAAGTCAGCCCCCCACCCCAGCCAAGCTGGGACGCACTAAGAAGCAGGGGGATAGAAAGAAGAGAGAGTCAGTATTTAATTAGTATTCTTTACTCTGATTTTTCACCAAAGAAAAGGGTTGCTCTTAATAATAAAATATTAAGAAGTTTCCTTTTTAGTCTTTGCTATTTCATATATTTTTCTAATTTTGATTACTGATTTTATTTTTATTATTTATTTATTTGTTTGTTTTGTGGTAATGGGGATTGAACCCAGGGGCATTCTACCTCTGAGCTACACCCCCGGCCCTATATTTTTTTATACTTTATTTTGAAACCGGGTCTCACGAAGTTGTGGAGGGCTTCACTAAGTAGCTGAGGCTGGCCGCGAACCTGGATCCTCCAGTCTCTGCCTCCCAAGTACTGGGATTACAAGCGTGCGCCAACACACCCGGCTTAATTTTTGTTTTGAAACAGGGTCTCACTAAGTTGCTGAAAGTCTCACTACATTGCCAAGGTTGTCCTCAAACCTGCAATGCTCCTATCTCAGCCTCCCAAGTACTGGGATTACAGGTGTGCGCCACCATGCCCGGCTGGTTGATTTTTATTTTATCATTATACTGTAAAGTACTATGAGTCCTGGTGGGGAAAAAAATCCATGAGAAATCCCAAGGCTCTGAATAACAAAACACAAATGAGTTCTGTGTTAGTTCCTTAGTTCCAAAGGAACCTGAACTGGGAGTGGACCCGAGACCACGCCGTCATGCCTAGGAAGGAGGGTACCTGAGGGCTGGTGGCAGCCAGGAACTGCTGCCTGGCCTTAGTAGCTTCTTGACTCCCCAGGACAAGACATACACTGCGAAGCTGGAAAGCAGAGTGGCAAATTCTCTTGTTTGCTCACTTGCTCTTTTTCTGCCAGAATTGACTTCTTTGCTGTGAAAAGCCAGGAATCATGTTCATGGAATGCTTAATATTTTTTGTAATTTAAAAAATAACCAAAAAGGCTGACTCCAGGCAAAACCGGGAAGTACTTAGTCCTTTCCCCGCCCTTCCCCAGGTCAAGGAAACCCGGACTTTCATTTGTGATTCTAGTGCTGGAAAAACAATGATCTTTTTTCCCCTTGAGGCTGTTGTTGTCCCTGCTATTCTGCCTCCTGGTGCGTCTCCCTTACCTCTGCTCTTCACCTCATTAATTCCTGGTCGCCCTCAGGTCTTCGATGTCACCCAATCCTGACACCCTCCTGCTCCTCCAAGGCCAGGTATTTGGCCTTCTGTGTGTGTTCCAATATTATTGTGCATGTAACAAAAGTGTGAAACTATTATGGTCTGCTGTCAGTGCCCATTTATTTGTCTTTCTGGCCCACTAGACTGTAGGCTCCTTAACATCTGGCAGTGTACTTATTTATCATCATACCCTTAGTACCTCATCCTGTGAAATATGCTCAATAAATATTTATCGAATTGACCAATAGAGTGTGTTGATTTGCTGAGCAATCTGTATTCCGATGTTAATGTCTTTTCTTTTAGGAATTTTGCCTTTTCATGGAAACTGGCAGAACATTTTAGATTCTACATTAACAGGCTGGCGGGGGACCTACCTTTGCTGGGGGAGTCTTCGACTTATAGGGTGACCAAGTGTCTTGAGTTGGCCTGGGACTCAGGGATGTCCTGGGATGTGGGATGTTCAGTGCTAACATGGGGATAGTTCTGGGCAAACTGGGATGGATTGTCAAACTACTTTAGATCAATCACCTGAGAACCATCCATTCTGCTCATACACAGACCAAGACAAGTGGTCTTTCACCAGAGTTCAGAAAGAATACTACAATGAATCTGTTATTGCTAATATTTCCATTTTTCTCACTTCTCAGGAGATCATCACATCTCCACATGTATATAGCACATGTGGTTTCACAATGGACAAATTAAAGATAAAGTACCACCAAATACATATATATATATTTTATGTATATTCGAAATATATAAATAAGTAATACCAAATATACATATATATCACCAAATATATATATTTGGTGGTACTGGGAATTAAATTTCACAATGGACAAATTAAAGACATATATATATATATATGTTTATATATATATATAAAGTTTGGTGGTACTGGGGATTAAACCCAGGGGTTTTCTACCTCTGAGCACTTGGTTTTATTTTATTCCTCTGAGCAATTGGAAACAGGGTCTTGCTAAGTTGCTGAGGGCCTCACTAAGTCGCTGAGGTTGGTCTTGAACCTGTGATCCTCCTATCTCAGCCTCATACTGGGATTACAAGCATGTGCCACAGTGCCTGGCTTAATGATATTGATTAAACTCTTCCAGCCTTTCCTTCTGTGTACATGGAAAGTTATCCATCAACATGAGGAACATATTAAGGGCAGAGACTCAGCTGTTTTCTTAGTGACAGGAATAGTACCAAACAATGCTGCTTTCTTATCGGAGCCTTTTCATGTCAATAATGGTGCTGAGAGAGAGGGTTTCAACACTGTTGGGCCTGCTCTGAGTTACTGCAGGATATATATATATAATGCATTGTAGTCTCACATCTAATGTAGTTCAGAGTGAGTGATAGGGACATACATGCACACAGCACTTGGTGAGCTTCCCTGGCTCACTCCCCACTCCCTCCTCTTCCCCAAACATGACACCAAGATTGGCATTGATAATTCACATAGGTACATAACGTCAGTGGAAGTGAGTGGAGTGATGGAGAGGGTGTAGGGGAGGTGGTGGGTGGGGGTAGGGAGAATTAATGAAGGACACTGTCGGTTATTTGTTCTGGCTAATGTTTGCCCTCTACAAATACACCTCAAACAGTCCTCTGGGGATGCTTAGATGCTAGAGCCAGACAGACAAGCTCTGGTCTTTGCATGTCTGTGTGTTTCTACCAGAAGTCAAACTGCTTCCCGTCAAAGGGGAAAGGGCTGGCTAAGGCCAGCTGGTGGGCACAGCTGTGAAACACAGTGATTTCCCCATCCAGGCTGGGTCAGGAAATCAGCTGTCTGGCGGGCAGCTGTGCTCCAGCTGTGACACTCCCAAAAGACAACTGGGGCCCGAGAGGATCCCAGGCCCTACCACCAGGGCTTCTCTGGAAGCATCGGATTACACCAGAGGGGTGTTCTCCCAACTGTGGCTTGGCAAGGTTTGACCTTTCTACAGTCCTTCTCCGCTCCCCCTCCCCTTTTTTTCCTTTCCTCTGGAACTTGTGCACTGAGCCAATTAAGGGCGTGGATGAGTGGAGGCAAAGAGAGAACATTAGCTCAAAAAGAGCAGCACCTGCCTCGACCATTCACTCCATCAGCAAATACTTGCTGAGCACCTACTCTCAGCTGTGTGTCCTCTGTGGGAGCGGGATCATCGCAAGCATTTGTAGCTGGGACTTCCCTCACTTCTCCCTGGATGAAGCTCTTGGAGCATCCTTACAAAGGACCCCAACATACTGTGTTTACAAGTAGAAGCTCATTGTAGGGAAATGTTTGAAGCATTTTGAAATGATAATGACTAAAACTATGGCAATAAGATGTTAAAAGAAGCATGAATGGGAAACAGGTGGAGCACAGAGAGAAGGAGGCAAAGGGCAGCATCAAAGATCGACTGTGAACCAAGTGTGGCAGCACACTCCTATAATCCCAGTATTTGGAAGGCTGAGACAAGAGGATCACAGGTTTGAGGTGATTGCACAATAAGTTAGCAATCTCTGTTTCAAAAAATATATAAATATAAAAAGCTGGGGATGTTGTTTAGAGGTAGAAGGTAGAAGCCCCCTGGGATCAATCCCTAGTAAAACACACACACACACACACACACACACACACACACACACACACACGGATTGACTGTGAGCCTGTCCCTTCCTCCTCTCCCTGCCCTCACCTTGGGCTTGCTTTCCTGTTATAACCTGGAAATCCTCTGGTTTCGGGACTGCCATGATGACTGCCTCTGTTGGCTTCCCCATGGGCTCTGGGTAGAGGTGACCCCTTAGAATAGGCATGGTAGCCATGGTGACATGGCAAGCAGCATCTATCTCCATGGAAAGATAAGGAAAATCTCCAGTGCTAGGTACTATTACTGAGTAACAAACCACCTCAAATATAATTCGATTTTGCTCAGATTCTGTGGGTCAGGAATTAGGACCAGGCAAAGCAGGGATGGCTTGATCCAGGGTGTTCAGCACCTCAGGTGGAAAGACCTAAAGACTGGGAGTGACATGACAGATGGAGGCTGGACTCATCTGGAAGCATCTCTTTTACATCTTTGGAGGTTCATTTCTATGGTCTGAATGTTCTTTTCAAATTTCTTATGTTGAAATCGTAACCCCTTCAGTGATGGTATTAAAACATGGGGCTTTGGGGAGGGTTTTCCTTCATGATTGAGATTAATACCCTTATAAAAGGGACCTCAGAGATCTAGCTAGATCCTTCCACCATGCGAGGGCAGCTAGCAGGCGCAATGGGGAATGGGGGTTCATTAGAAATTGAATCTGCTAGCATCTGGATCTCAGACTTCATAGCCTCCAGAAATGTGAGAAATACATTTCTGTGGTTTGTAATGTCCAGTTGATGGTATGTTGTTATAGCAGCCTGAACAGACTAAGACATTGATGCTGGCTGTTGGCAGAGACCTCAGCTAGGCTGTTGGGCAAAACCCCCCAAAGTGCCCTATCTTTGTGGTCTTTTGGCATGGACTAATTTGGGCTTCCTTTCAGCATGGTGGCTGGTTTCCAAGACCCAGTGATCCCAGAGAGCAGGATGGAATGAAGGGCATTTTTGCAATAGATCCTTGGAGGTTGCTTCTGCCCTACTCTACTGGTTGAGGCAATAACAAAGTTCTATTCCAGTTCAATGGGGAGGAGACATAGACTGCTCACTTGATGGAAGGAATAAAGTACCATCATTGTAATATAAGCCTGGTAGGCATTGCTGGAGCCATCTTTGGAAAATACCATCTGCCACGTCCTTCTAGGATAAAAGTTGGAGAAGAGAGGTCAGAATTTAGGCGAGGTTGGGAAGCTGGATGCCATAATTTCATTTTGTTTTCCGTATAGAAATTTTCCTGACTTTTAGAATATGCTCAGCTGATTAAACTTCCCTACTTTGTCTTTGAGTTTCATCTGCAGGGAAAATGCTTTCTCATTTTCTCTGTCGGGCATACCTTGACTTCATGTTCCAGACATTGTTTTATCGGCATCTCATCAGTAAAATCTCTGATGAACCGAGATAGAAGCAACCCTACATTCCTCCATGCTATAAATAATAACTAATATTTAATGAGCGCTTTTCTGCACACCTGTCACCGTTTTAAGTAACACACGTGTTTTAAATACTTTCCCCAAGCCAAGTCTACAAGGTAAAGAACATTAGTGTGATTCTTATTTTATAAATTAAGAAACTGCGGCACAGAAGGATTAAATAACTTGGCTAAGGGCCACAACTTACAAGTTGTGGAGACAGTATTTAAGGTGGAACCAGGCAGTTTAGCTCCTTAGCCACAGTGCTATATGGCCTGCCAAAAAGATTTGAATTTATTCTATTATAACTCTTATCATATTGAACTGTATTACTTGACTGTTTGTAACTTCAAATTGTGATTGTGCTCAATATTTATTTGTTAAATGAATCAGTAATTCTTAAGAGAGTCAAGACCAGATAGGCTTGTTGCAACTGAAAGAAATAATTTAATTAGATTCATTTCCCCTTGCAGAGTATTTAATGATTCTGTTATTTAATTAATTTACTATGTATCCACATGCATTTAAAAACATTTTCCTTGGAAAAACTGTAGTGCATTGGTAGTGTCCTTAACAAACCAGAAGCACCTATTTTGGAAGTAAAGCTGGACGTAGGAATTTGGTGGTCATGTAAGGACTGGATTGCAAACAAGAAATATGGATTTTGAGAATGAGCAACATCTTAGGAAGGAGAGGAGCAGAGGGGTTTGTCAGGGAGTAGTACTGGGGTTAATTTTGCTTTGCATTTATGTTAACTAAAGGAAAATATAAAGATATTTGTGCAGGGTATAGAGTACCAAACTTTCAGGATGCCGGCCTCTGAGTAACCAGCTGTAATTCAGGGAAGGAAATCGATTGTCCCTAAGAATGTATTCCCCAAAGAAAGAAGATTCCTGTGTTTCTGAAGGGGGAAGAGGTCACCAAAAGTATGAATAGAATAAAAATTTGATACCTTCACCCCTTGTATAAAATCTGCATCTATTGAGAGCAAAGTGTAATTCAACCCATGAAATACATGGCACATAGTACGGTCTCAATAAACTCTGATTATTATTATTATTATCTAGCAATGGGGGTACTATTAAGACCTATATCACTTGGCTTTATGAGAATTAAATGCACATAAAACCCATGACAGAGAGCCCAGCACACAGTGTGTGCTCTGGTTCTGATGGTTTATTAAGGAAAGATGATGGCAGTGAATTATTAGTGCTGAAATCGAGACTCAGACAACCATTGAGTGCATGAGCATTTTTTAACGTGCTTTTATTGGTGCATTGGAGTCTTACATCGCAATGAATATCTATTTGATGTTAACATACATTCACACGGCTCTTAGTGCCCCCCCTCCTGCCTCCCCCCACCCGTATGAAGTACCAAGAATGATGTTGGTATATTTTCACATGTACATATTGTTTATGATAGTAATTCCATTAATTCACATCTTTCTTGCCCTCCTCCTTCCCTTGTACCACTTCCCTTGTTCTGCTGAGGGTTCTCCATTACAATCGGAGTCCCTTGTGTGACCCTACTACTCCTTAGGTTGCACATATTAATGAAAACATATGTCCCTTCTTTTTTTGTGATTGACTGATCTCGCTTAACATAATGTTCTCCAGATCCTTCCACTTTCTTGCAAATGATGTTATTTTGTTCTTTTTTATTGCTGAGTAGAATTCCATTGTGTGTATTTCCAACAATCTTGTAATCCACTCATCTGTTGATAGACACCTAGGTTGGTTCCATAATTTGGCCACTGTGAATTGTGCTGCTATGAACATGGGCATGCATATATTACTGTAGTTTTCTGGTTTCAGTCCCTTTGGTATGATACCCAGTAATGGTATAGCCAGATCATATGGTGGGTCCATTCCCTGTTTTCTGAGGAGTCTCCACACTGATCTACATAGTGGTTGAACTAGTTTGCAATCCCACCAACAGTGTAGAAGAGTCTCGATTTCCCCACATCCTCGCCAACATTTGTTGTTGTTTGACTTCTTAATGGTTGCCATTCTAATTGGGGTTAGATGAAATCTTAGAGTAGTTTTGATTTGCATCTCCCTGATTGCTAATGATGTTGAACATTTTTTCATGTATCTATTGGCCATTTGTATCTCTTCTTTCGTGAAGTGTCTATTCATTTCAGTTGCCCACTTCTTGATCGGATTATTTATTTTCTTAGTGTAAAGCCTTTTAAGTTCTTT